>WTXE01000091.1:0-116875 GCA_022496225.1 Russula aff. rugulosa BPL654 | reverse complement strand
CGACTCTTAATGCTCTTGGGTAAGAAAGCGAACCTCCTTGCTTAAGAGCATCTCTTACGGCTCTTGTTGCTTGTCTTGAGACTCTTAGATGGTCTTGGGCAAGAAAGCAACCTCCTTGCCTAAGAGCATTGCATATGGTCTTAATCGGGTCTTATTGTCTTGGGTAAGAGCTCTAAGAGGCTCTAAGTCAATATGGCTTTTACTGATGTATGCAGTTGTCAAAAAGGACAACTCTCCATAAATAAATTCACAACTGCTCTCAATGAAAACTCCGTGCACGATTATTATCAGGTAACGCAGTTCTACCCTCTCACATCTGAACAACGACGTCCGCGGAAAACCGGTTGCGGGTACTGCCGTGCAAGCGGGCGTAAGGCCATAATCAAATGCGAACGCAGCCTTCCAGGCATTTTCCCGAGTTTACACACGTGACCTACGTTTTTTCCGCCGCCAATCTTGTAATCGATGTTCGTGCCAGTTCCGCCTTGTTATACGATCGACCTCGCAGCTGGGAAGCATGCCAGTTACCGCATCTTCTTGGATACCGCACTGTTACCCTCCTACCTATCGCTCTGATCATGTTGATGTGTATCAGAGCGAAGCCCAGGGTGAGGTGAAAGTTCCGGATCCGTATGTATGGCTCGAAAAGGACGGGGAAGAGAGGAAACGATGGCTTGCCTCTCAGGAGGCCCTTGCCCGAAAACTCTTAGATTCACACCCAGATCGCGCGATTTTGGAGGAAGAAATCAGGTCTAGTACCGACTACGAAAAAGTGAGTTTTTTTTTTGACTTTGCGGGCACAGAGAGAGGCAGTATATATCGGTCAATCCAGTTCGGTTCGCCCTCACTACGAGACGATGGTCGCTGGTATTGGTCATATAACAGCGGCCTGCAGCCGCAATCTGGTCTGTCACCTCATCCATCCTTGATTGTATATCGTTTACTAAGTTTACTGAAAACAGTTTATTATCGCTCAAAAAATTCGAAGCTTCCCGATGCTGTTCCTGGACCCGGCGGCGATGTATTTTTCGACGTACGTTCCAAAGCTTCTTCCGGATTTATATGCACCTCACCTGTGTCAGCCCAATGTTTTGTCAAGCGACGGCTCTGTTTCTCTGAGTACTGTGTCTTACTCGCGTAATGGGAAATGGTTTGCCTATGCTTTGTCCCGTTCGGTACGTCATCTTTTTGCAGTCACGGTGCAAGGCAATATTGTTTCTGTAGGGAAGCGACTTCACAAACATTTACATTCGCTCCACTGAGCATCCATTGCTGGATGCTGAGAATGATATGCGCCTGTCCGACGAACTACGTTTTGTGAAATTTTCTTCCATTGCTTGGACACACGATAGCACAGGGTTTTTTTATCAAGTTCGTTTCAACCTCTTTGCCTCACCTAGGCTCATTTACTCTATTAGAGGTTTCCGGATCGCTCGACGAATGGCCTTGCGGCTTTGGATAAGATGGGTTTGGAGGTTGGGGGTGACAAGGACGCTCAGATCTTTTACCACAGAATCGACACCAACCAATGTATGTCTCCTTATATATCTTACGTCTTGCTTGATCGATGATCTGACGCAGCCGAGGATATATTGGTGATCGAGAACTCCGATCAACCAGAATGGCTGTGGGGCGCGGGGATCTCTGAGGTGGATGGGCGTTGGCTCGAGCTCTATATATCTCGGGATTCGTCACGGGTATGCTTCTCTGTGCCTCACATAACTCTTGATCCAAACTGGAGATAGAAAAATCTCCTTTGGCTGGTAGACCTTGAGAAGGAACAGATAGGTTCAACCTTCAATTGGATTAAGCTCGTCGATGACTTCGAGGCCGAATATAGCGTGTACGCCATCTATTATTCGATTACTCGATTATGTACATCTCCTGACCCTCACGTTATCGTTATTACAGCATCGGGAATGATGGAACGAAGTTTTATCTTCATACAAATATCGGGGCGCCACAATATAAGGTCATCACTGTCGATGTTGAAGCATTTCGTGCTTTTTCAGGGCCTGGCCCAGTTCATATCAAGGATTTTAGCAAGGATCTCATTCCCGAAGACAAAGAAGCACAGCTAGACAATGTATGGATGCTAGGCCGCGACCGCCTGGTGACCGTGTACAAGCGCAATGTCAACGATGAGCTTTACATCCACGATCTCGAGAGTGGTAGACAACTGAGGCGCCTGGCACCGAACCATGTCGGCACCCTTGCCGCACACGGGCGGCGCGATCAACAATTTTTTTTCGTTTCGTTAAGCGGTTTTGACACTCCCGGTATTGTTGCTCGTTATGACTTTTCTGAATCAGACGGGGGGAAAGCAGACGGAATATGGAAGATTTGGCGCGAGACGAAGGTGGCAGGCCTCGCAGGAAGGGGTGGGATTCTGACAGACCAAGTCTGGTATCAGAGCAAGGACGGTACCAAGATTCCCATGTTTGTGGTTCGTCATAAGGACACGCCTCTCGACGGTAGTGCACCTGCCATCCAGTATGGTGTGTTTGTCAACTGAGGTCTCCAAAGCAATGAGACTTACTGCGTTTGAAGGTTACGGCGGGTTTTCTATCTCGATTGGGCCATTCTTTAGTCCGTCCATCCTTACCGCTATGCACGCGTATGGCTTTGTGCTTGCTGTACCAAATATTCGTGGTGGTGGCGAGTTCGGTGAAGAATGGCACCTTGCAGGGACACGCGAACGCAAGGTGCGTAGATTCAATGCCTGGGAAATTTGGCAATCGAAAACGCATATCGATCAAGGTAAATTGCTTCGACGACTTCATCGCGGCTTCGTGAGTTTTTCTTGTCTCAGGGAAACGTAGCTTATGCTTTTGTAACTTCAGGGAGTGGCTGATCAAGAACAAGTATGTGGCGAGGGGGAAAATCGCCATCAATGGCGGTTCGAATGGTGGTATGTTGGCTTGTCCATAAACTTTTCACCGTGGCCCACAAGTGGTCACCATATGGACAGGTCTTCTCGTCTCTGCCTGCGTCAATCGCGCCCCTGAGGGCCTGTTCGGAGCTGCTCTTGCGGAGGTCGGCGTCCACGACCTTCTGAAGGTGCACTCTCACGTTTCTATCTATACATACTGATACTATGTCTCGTCCCGTTCCTTAAAGTTCGCAGATTTTACCATTGGACATGCCTGGACTTCCGACTATGGCAACCCTCATGATCCTCATGATTTCGACTTCATTTATACATCTCACCGGTGCACAACGTACCAACCAATAAAATCCTTCCCCCGATGTTGTTGCTCACTGCTGATCGTGCGTGACTCCGAATTTGATAGAGTTAATGGCTCAGCATTCTGATTGATGGTAGACGACGACCGCGTTGTTCCCATGCATTCTTTCAAGCTCGCAGCAACACTTCAACATGTTGCGGCCGGTAATCCGCATCCTCTACTACTGAGGCTTGAAATGAAAGCCGGGCATGGCGCTGGCAAGGCAACAGAAGTCAAGTAAGTGTTCCCAGGTGCAAACAGTGGATCCCAATGCTGACTTGTTCCACAGAATTAAGGAGGCAGCGGATAAATGGAGTTTTGTCGCACAAATGTTAGGGCTGGAGTGGCACAAAGATACCGCAAGGAGTAGAATGGCGTAGGATGACACAACCTCATTTTGTTGCAAAAGAAACCTAGACGTAACTGCATTTTGATCAACTGTATCGGGGAGTTGGTTCTCGTGAGGGAATATCGGTTTTCAGCACACGATTAGTCTTCGACCTTGGCGTGGGCGCTGCGATCGGTTCTTAGCTGTAGACAGAGAATGGTGATATCCAGAGTACGTACCGTTCGTGTTTTCCGTAATATAGAATCGCCTAAGGATTATGATTGCTTCCTCGCGGCAATATCCGTCTGTTGCATCGAACGGCGGATGTTTGGGATGAGCAAGGCTACTCAGTTCGTCAAGACAAGAGCACAGTGTACGAATTAGGTAAAAATACCTCTTGTTAACACCGAGAACACTCCCGCACCCTCCGAATCGCTCGTTCGCGCAGCCGTAGAACACGCGTTTGATACCCATCTGACGGAGTGCAGAGGCACACATGATACAAGGTTCGACGGTGACGTAAAGCGTAGTGTCCGTGAGGGGGTACGTCCCGGTTGCTAGCAAACTGGGAGGTGTCAGAGAAGGGTCAGCAAGGATTGCATCAATGGCCTCGAGCTCGGCATGGCGGGTAGCCTGCATTAGGGCCCGGCGTTAGGGTAAGAGACTCTGCAAAAATATGTGAAAATACGTTTCGGAGTTCGTTGGTGCGATTACGGGCCCTGGCAATTGCCCTACCACCGCGCACAAAGACGCAGCCGATAGGTACCTCACTTGCCGCAAGGGCTTCCTCCGCCTGCATATGAGTATGTGTATTCCAGCATAAGTATTTAAGCACACCATCTCCATAGCCTGAAGCATCCATGACAAATCCTCATCGGAGGCCTCAATTTTATCCGAGTCTGTATGACCCACGATCATGGTCTTGATCACAAGCTGTGTTCACAAGTTGACGACAAGTTTATCACTTCCGGAAGACACGGACCGAATAAATTACCACGCCACTCGGGCCTGATGGTGATGGACTGCTGGCACCTGAGCGCTGAGCTCGCAAAATCGGAAAGGGAGTGGGAATCGAAGGCTTTACGGGAACCTTATGCTACGTCCACTTTCTAACACCAAATATCTTTCTGGTTCACGGGCCGTTGTTTTCTCATCTCGCCGACAAATTTTTCCCATTTTTTTTTCATTCGGCCTCAGATTTGCCTCAGACCTGAAGGACACACCCCTCATAAACAACGACATCCCATACACATATGTCCGCGTCGTCGACCCCGAAACACGAAAACCATTACCTCCGAGGCCGCTCGCAGAGGTAGTAAACAACCTCGCAACTGATATACAACCCAAACAAGGGGGAGGTCCGCCCAAAATATTCGTTACACAATTTGCGCAGCTCGTCGCGCCACCCTCAGACGCTACAAACGGCTACGCCCTTGTGAAGCTTGTTGACCGCAGAGAGGCTGCCGCGCGCGAGAAAACTCAACGTCTCAAAGCGCAGGCGAGCCGGAAGGCATCCGAGGAGAAGGAAATCCAGTTTGCGTGGAGCATCGGAGCCGGTGATGTACAACACAAGCTTCGAAAGGCCCGCCAGGAGCTCGAGCGCGGCGTACGAGTACAGCTTGTGTTCGCCCGCAAGGCCAGCGGAGGGTCTGAACGCGATTCCAGGACGAGGGAAAAGCAAAATGGGCTCGTTGCGCAGGTGGTCGAGGAACTGACAGATGTGGCGAGGGAGTGGCGAATGCGAGATGAACGAAGGAATATGGTAGTCGTATATTTACAGGACCATCAGCGGCCTATTCCCCATAAATCAGTGCTTGCAAAACAGGCCACAAAACAAACTATTTCATCCACGTGAAAGAGTCATGATACGCTCTCCTACTTGACCTAACTATTACATTCTATATTACCCTATTACCTATCCTTCTGGAGAATACGCAAGTCCGACCACCTAGATCCGCGCCACCGACGGCGCAATGGTAAACCTTTCGTTTTGATCGTAGGAAGTCGATGTGGGGCGAAACGTGCCCGCGTTATTCTCCCAAATGAGTACGGTCGTGCACGAAAGTCTGTCCTACGTGATGTAACCTGTTCATCCCATCCCACAAGCCGAAGTCCGAAACCGATAGGAGGAGCGTAACCTGAGCTTCTCAAGCTTTTGCCAATCTCCTCCAGCTCGGGGATCCGGCCATGAGGCCTCTGACCCTTAAGCAAGAAGCGTTTATGCATTTTGCCTAGCATGTGATTCCACCATGAGCGCGATCCTTGATGGGAACCACATGGGAGCATTCCCGGCCAGCGCCAGACGAGGCTAAGTGCTGCGTTGTAAAATCGCGCATCCACCCTAGGGGGTGTAGGTGGATGTTTCCACTCTCGGCTCTCCTTGCGTGCCCGCACAGCAGCATCATGCACCTTGACAGCTGCAAGAGATAAGGCGCGAAAGACCCCCATTCCCTTCCGCATGGCTGACGCGGCGCGATTCGGGTCCCGTGGGTGAAGCGGATGTCCTGTCCGTTTGGTACAAGTTACTGTATGGTCCGCATACCAACCCTTCGTTTCGTCTGCATAGAGCTGGAGCATTGCCGTGTATGCATGCACGCTCAAGCACCAGGGCGTCGTGACGCCGCTCTCTAAGGCCTTTGTCTCAGCGGCACACGCAAGCGCCCAAACTCGCTCTGTCAGCCTCCGATGACCAGCCTTGCGTAGCGCGTTCAGCGCAACGGCGAAGAAATGAGGACCAAGAGTCACGCCACGGGCTACACTTGTCTGCCACCTGGCTAAGGATTCCTCGAGTGATACACGTTCTTTGTGCAGTTCGAATTCTGGTATGACTCTTGTTATCAGAATGGCCACCATATCAGGGCGGCCAGTCGCCACAAGGTGCGCCATATACGAAGTGATTAGCATTTTATCGGGCTTAAGGCGTTCTTTCGGCTTTGGAATGTTAAGCTTGTATTTGCGAATGCCCTTGAGTTTTTTGTGTAAGCGTAAGCGATGACCTCCTAATTGCGAGCCAGTTGAGGATGACTCCATTCGAGAATTCCTTCCTTGTATCGTGTCGAGAGAGAAAGGGTGTACCTCGGCCTTGTTGCCAGGCATCTGCCGAGGCATGATCCGCAAAACACTCTCAGCGATGTCGTTACGACGCATGAGCGTGGAACTCCGTAGTAGAATATTGTAAGTGGAAGCGCTTGGAGTGAGAGGCGGCTTGCGTAATTTCGTCATGTGACGAAGAACACGATTTGCGAGTTCTACCGAGTGACGACAGCGCAATGCATAGTGCAATAGGGCATTGTAAGACTCCACGCTAAATGAAGGAAGTCGGCTAGTAATGAGGCGTGATCCTTGGTCTGGGAAGGAGCGCAGGAGATTGAGGAGTACCTCATTGAAGTATTGATTGGCGTTACGTAATTGCCGCTTGCCAGACGGTAGAGTGATCCATACGGTGTGTTCGCACTGAGGATAAGAGTACATAATTTTGATGAGCGTAGGGTACGCGAATGGAATCCTACGGACGTCGAGTTCCGAGGCGAGGATAGCTAGTGCTTGAGATGCTTCGGGGAATAACGGACCCTCTACCTGTGTACAGTGTTTGACCAAAATTTCGATGACCCTCTTGTATAAGAAATGCGAACTGGGATGGGGCAGATTCTTGAAACCACGATAGGGTGCTTCCGGAATTTTCGACTGGATATAAGCTATTGTGTCCTGTACCCCCACTTCCTTGGCTATGGTTGCGACGCGGGAACATGCATGACGCAGCTGGTAATCTTTCAAGAGGAGCACAAGGAGGAGGGAAGCAACTACGATTTCTCCTTGCATGAGGCATGCGCGGAAGACGCTGTCATAGATGCCAGTCGTGCGCTGCCAGCGATTCTCGCGCGCTCTATTGAGGAGACGCACGGCGATGCGAGTAAACGGGTTCGTGGGAACGACATTTTTAAGATCCAGAATTTTTGGTCCAAGTTGGACTTTCCGGGGTGGGGTAAGGCTTCGCAAACGATCATAGGCAGCCTGGGGCGATTTAGAACTTGCGAGATTTAATTGAGACAGAAGAGTGCCGAACGACAATGGATGGAGTTCCTCCCCGTCAGCCATTATTCGTTCGGTAAGTTTTGCTGCAATCTCGGTCTTGCCCGCCCTCAACAGACTGTGTAAAAGGCCATGTGCAGCAAGCCTGGTGGAGACTGGGCGTCCGAAATCAATGGGCACGAATGGGGAGGGGGAACGGAACGGCGGTTGAGGGGCGGGACTAGAGCCAGGCTCCCGGTGACGGTAAATCGACCAACGCAGAGAGTGCCACAAGTGAAAGCCATCCCATGTGTCACCACGGGCGACAGAGATGCGAATAGCGGCTGCGCTGGCACGGGATATCTGAGGTGATGAAAGGTGACCCACTATAAACGGTGATGTGGTCATTGACGTGCGGATGGCGGGTCGATGGTGGATGAATGAAGGCGAGTGCGAGTGTGGGGAAGATCGAGGGTGGGCAACTCCATCGTACGTGGCGTCGGCTTGGAAACATGGTATGAGGAGATGGTATGAAGGTAACGTATTGAGCGTATGCGCCAAATCCCGGAAGGGCAGATTTTCGACGCAAGGTTTTTCCTCCCTGCGCTTAGCGCGAACGTGGTCCGTAAGGTGATGACATTGGCCTTCGTCAACCAAGTGCATTGCATCCGCCTCGCATACCTGCATTAAAAATTAAAAATTGCCCTATATGACAGTACAGCACCATACCCAAGTTTCAGAGTTTCAGAGTAAGAGTGATCCTATTGCGATCCAGGCAGATATGCGGCGTGCAAGTACTGTAACGTGGACGCGGACGCAGACACTGGCACTGCAATAAATCCGATGACTTCGGTTTGTTCCGGTCAAGGGTTAATTGAACTCTCTGCACGTGATGCGTGTTGCGCCTTTACTAGCTTTACTGCTTGCACACATACAATTATTATCATGAGCTACGAAAGGCGCAGGCGTCGCCGAGGTGAGATAGCTGTGCTTGGTCCGTCCACAACAACATTAAACACCGTCCAGATGACTACGACCACCATGACTACAGGCGAGAAGCTCCAGAGTCCCCAGACCAGAAGCTTAAGACCGCCATCATCAAATTTGGCGAAGTGGTTAGTGTTGCTGTGCCTCGGGCTCGCTCATCTTACCGTGATGGCACGCAGGACGTAGAGCAGGAGCTTCCTCAACTCGCCGCCAAACTGCGTTCTCAGGAGCAACCCAGTATTCCCACAATTGCCGAAGGTTTTCGCTTGGCGTATGCTCTTGTCCTTTCTTTAATCCCGACCCAACCTACGCTTATTCCCTGACTCAGAGTAACCGAACAACCATACAAAATTCCATTCTACGCGGCCCTCCTGTACTACCTGTCTATACCCACTAGCAATGAAGATGCTGGTGCTAGCGAAGATAATACAACAAAACCCCCCTGGGCAGGCTAATACTAGATGATTTTTGGAAGGGTTTTCAGGCATATCTGGATAAACTTGCTTGGCGAGAAACCCGCCTCTGCGTACGCTTTGATTACCCCATCCTCCCTGCGGCGCGTTCCCTAACTCTTTCCGACAAATAGATACATTTTTTCGCGCATCTAACCGTCGCGAACCTCATATCGCCCCAATCTATGCTTGGACTTTTGCAGTCATTCACCGCTGTCCTGGATGAATTTGGTGTTTCCAACGGACGAGCAAAACGGGCAGCACGGTGTGCAGCGGAAGGGTTAATGAGGGTATTTGCTTTATTTTTGTTCTCCGTAATTTCCCTCTATACTGATTTGACGGTATTCAAGGCTGGCCAGGTTCTTAAGGAACACTCTGCGGCCACCGTCATTGAGATGATTGCCAGCATCCAGGCATATAACGACTCGGTGAAGACAGCGAAGTGGCTTGTCCATCCCCTTGCTCCCCTACATTCGTTAGAGGTGTCTGTTGAGCATGCTGATGAGGTATGGGGGACTTGTCATACCTCATAACGTACATTTGATGGAACCACGTAGATGCTCGATTGCGCGGTCTCCGCACTCAAAACCCTTGACCCCTCTGACTTCATTGATGTTTCAGGCATCTTCCCACAACCGTATTCAGCCATGAGCACATCAACTGTTGTTCCTTTTGACCTTCCTTCCGTTCTCGTGCCCCCCGAGGTCATCGAACTTGAGGGTTTGTCTCCAGAATCCAGTGAGGATGCTCCCATTAAGAAGGAGGAGTGGCCCGAGTTCATGCTCCGCCTTTTTGATAATGATGTATGAAAGTCCACGTTTTTGCTCATGGTTGGCTGACACATCTGGTTCAGATCACAGCCGATCCAAAGACACCTCCAGGCTATGCTGTAAGGGCAGATTTGCTTGACATTATCGAAATCTTCGAAGTCAATCGCAAGGAATGCGCACGACTCCTCGTTGAGTATCCTAAATGGGCGGTAATAGGTACCTTCAAGCCTCGCCCCGGTGATCTAACTGAAGCATCTGACCGCAAACCATTACTGGGGCGTGACTGGCAACTTGAGTCCACTCTTATCGAGGTACTTTTCTCTTTTTCATGCGCCTATCCTACGTACCATTTATGTTCATCGGCATTTCGCCAAACCAGACTATTCTTGGCTCGCAGTTCCTTCTTCCTGAAAGTCCCGTCAAACCAATATATTACATTGCACTGATCACAGAGCTTTGTAAGTTGTCTCCGCAAACCGTTGGTCCAGCGGTCGGAAAGAGCATTCGCAAGCTGTACGGTTATTGTGCGAATGGCCTCGACGTGGAGATACTACGTCGTTTCTCGGAATGGTTCTCGGTTCACATGAGCAACTTTGGCTTTCAATGGGTATGGAAGGAATGGTCAGTTCTTTCCATTCAATCAATCGATAAAGTGTTAAAATACTTTAAACATGGACAGGGTCCCGGATCTGGCATTGCCTAGGCAGCATCCAAAACGAGTCTTTGTACACCGAGCGCTGGAACTCGAGATTCGGTTGTCATACTATGATCGTATATTGAAGACACTTCCGGAACCTTTCCAAGACCCATCAAACAGTGCCATGCCCGATCAGGCTCCCGGACCCATTTATGAGTATGAAGACCCCGGTATGTTTGCGCAATTCTTTTGCTATTGACCTCACCCACCTTATGATTTGCTAGCTGTACCGCATTATGACGCTGCACAGAACGTCCTCAACCAACTACGCAGTCGCACGAAGCCTGAAGACGTCCTCGTCCTCCTCGACGCGGTGAAAAACAGCCTAGCCGAGATGACTGACATCAACGATGATCCTGACACCCTCGTCCGGTCTATCGCAATCCAGTCACTCCTACACATCGGCGCGCGCTCATTTTCACATTTCCTTAATGCGGTTGAACGCTACTTGGTTGTCTTACGTGCGCTCTCTGGGCCACCAGAGACAAAGGGTCATGTCCTTGAACTCGTTGCGAACTTCTGGAAACGAAACCACCAGATGGTTGGTATTGTGTTTGATAAGTTGATGCAATACCAGATCGTGGAACCCGCGGATGTCGTGGGATGGGTATTCGCGCACAGTTCCAGAGGTCTCGATTGGGACTTGCTGCGCAGCGCGGTCGACAAAGCGAACGGACGCGTCGTTGTCGCCAGGCGGCGTGTCGCTACTCTTCGGAAGGAGGACGACGACGCTCATGCGCAAGCCAAGGCGAAGGCAAACGGGGGTGTTGCAGATGCTGCAGCGATGGAAGTTGATGCCGAAACAATGCATGGTACAAACGCGTCACTATTTTGGAATGCTTGTAGCGCTGATCGCCAATGATTAGATCCTCAGGTAGTTCAAGCAGAGGACTCGCCACAGCTGGTGGCAGCCCTTAAGGCCTACGCTGCCGTGACACGCGAACAAAAATCGACACTAGCACATGTACTCGAAGGATTCGTTCACACTCTTCACACCTCCTCAGATGCCGCACGACGTGTCATTGTGGCGAACTCGTGGGATGGGCATACGAGCTGGGGTGACGAAGAGTGGGTGGCGTGGCGAACTTGGATGTGGTACAAACACTTCTGTCGAGTGGTGCGAGCTACAATCTACATTTTCTGGGAAACGGATTGCTGATGCACCTTTCGTAGTATTCACCATACCTCCGCAGTTTTGTCACGACACTTACCGCTGTCTCCTTTGCCTCGCTGGAGACTTCGAATGACGATGCGGCTGTCCTGATGAAGAAGATATGGCGCATGGCCACCGCTCAGGAATAAGCCGTCATCCCGTCATTCACTTATCTGATACCGTGGAGATCAGGTTTTCCGACACCTGTGGTGGTATACGAAGTGGTCAGCGTCGCTCACCGCTTGCAGTGAGCACCGGGCTCGTAATTTACGTTTCAGTATTGCTGGCGGACCTCGCACAACGTTCATTGTTATCAGCTACTGCCTATCAAAATATTGTTGTCCCCACTACTTTAGTAGTGCGTTTTTCGTTGTGGACCGTCGCAATGTTACTCTTGAGCTTATCTCCCTTGAGCCGTTCATACTTTTTGACGTGAACAAAAAGGAAACACGAAGCAGAGACTAAGTGTAGAACAAACGGCAAGGGTAAAACCATGGGTTTCGAAGTGATATGATTGGTCTTGCGCTGTCCATTTCTCGCAAAAGTGGATCGTGACAACAACAATTGAATCGAAGCTTGCGTAAGAGCAAGCGTAAGAGGATCACCCTCAGGCTCACTTTTTGTTTTGATTAGTTAGCACACTGATGGTGCTTTCATCTTTGTCACAGAATTTTAATACTCAGTCTTTCCCATTTCTTGTGGGCTAAACACTTCCGAGTCTTAGCCAAGGGATTTCTAGCGTAGAGATCAGAGCAGCAGTAGTAGTCAGGCTCTCTTCGCTAGGGCTCCGGGTCCAGGCCAGGTGCCCGAGCGCACTGAGTGGGGCTGGTATTTTGTTCATGATTTCATAATATAATAACACAGTACCCAAGACGAAGCGAAGGTTGTACTGTCACGGTACAGACAGTGTACAGCCTGTCCGGAATGCCGGATGTGTAATCCCGGTTTCCTTATTTCGAACAGTAGGACGCGACAAGCCTGACACGCGTCGTTCTTTGCTGAGCCCTAGCATGTCGAGAACTTCATACGATAGGTATATGATCTCGTTTCTTCTTAAGTTCGATTGGAATTTACTCTTCTTTTCCAGATATCTCACCGTATTCTCGCCAGAAGGTCGGTTATACCAAGTCGGTAAGATATGGCTACTCCTACCTTCTTAATATCATCAAACAATCGTGGCAGAGTATGCTTTCAAAGCAATATCTGGCTCAGGCCTTACCGCCATATCCGTACGCGGGCAGGATACCGTTGTCGTTATTATCCAGAAGAAGGTGCCCGTAGGTACATGTTGCGTATATCACCCGTTCAGAGCTTACGCGTCCTCCAGGATAAACTCTTGGATGCCACTTCAATCACCCACCTTTTCAGCATAACTCCTACTATTGGCTGTGTAATGACGGGTCTAATCGGTTCGTCACTCGTTCTCCTCTTACTGGCTCACACGACTGAGACCTACCTACAGCCGACGCTCGCGCTCAAGTAAGCCGCGCTCGTCAAGAGGCTGCTGACTTCCGTTACAAGTTCGGATACGAGATAACACCTGATGCCCTAGCAAGACGACTGGCTAACATTAATCAAGTTTACACTCAACGTGCCGCGATGCGACCCCTCGGCATCTGTGAGCACCTCTTCAATTAGAACTGGCGCTATCGCTGACCGATCGCATCAGCCATGATTCTCATCGGGATTGATTTCGAACTGGGACCCCAGATATTTAAACTTGACCCAGCAGGCTACTTCGTGGGGTTCCACGCTACAGCGGCAGGTCAAAAGCAACAGGAGGCCATGAATCACTTGGAGAAAAAATGGAAGAAACTCAATAATGGCAATGGCACTGATGACCCAGTCGCAGCTGGTAAGACGCTGGGCCGAGCAGAAGTCATTGAGGTTTGCCATCAATACCATCTACGATCACCCCGTTGGCTAATCGACCTTGCATAGCTTGCAATCGAAGCACTCTCAACGGTTCACGCTACGGATTTCAAGGCTGGTGAAGTAGAAATTGGCATAGTATCAACAAGCGAAGAAGAGGATGTGAAGACGCGGGGACTGTGGCGGTCACTCAGCGAGAGAGAGCTCGACGAACACTTGTCCGCATACGCGGAGAAGGATTAATTGCGATGTAGTCTGGCTGCTCACAGAACTTGTATTAAATTTTAGTCTTAGGCATTGGAAATGGTGTATAGACTATCTGATACTGCTGGCCACCAGAGGGCTATGTTGTACCATGGTTGTGTCTCTAATTCTACCGTAATGATGCACCACCGCTCTACGAATACAGGACACAGATCAAGACCAAAGGTCGCGCAGAAGCATTTAACTCACCAGGACAGCGTCTATCTCTGCCTCTTCTAATTGCCTGATCCTCGGACGCCAAAGGGACCCTGGTGCTTCCCAAAAGTCTTTGAATGTCTGTCGCTGTGACTGCTGAGTGCTTCTTCCAGATGGTGGAGATGGACTGTTAAATTTCTTCAAAAAGTCAGAGAACGTTTCCTTGAGTTGTGCTGGAGCGGCGGGATGTGGGCGCTGAGGTTGTGGCCCTGGATAACGTTAAGTGAGAACACAAATAGCGAAAAAGACGCGACACGAACCAGATGGCCATTGACGTTTCCCAATAAAAGAAATAAGCGGTTTATGTGCAGCACGGAAAGAGGGATGCATGCCGGAAATGTGAATTTGATTGATGTGACAACCTGAGCGAGTGGGGGGCGTTGTTTGTAGGTGTTTATTATGCTCGCCTCGTGCACGTGTTTTGGGCAGCCCGTGTCCGATTCTAACTCTCTCTTCGTGGTTGGTACTTATCTCTCTCTCTCTCACTTACTTCACCTCCCCATGGCTCCGAAGTGCGAACCACTGTGCCGTTTCGACGACAGGTCCGTCCATATAGACATCAGAAATGCACCGGAACTCATCACTTATGTGTAGGCTATACTTTACCACCTTTCCGCATCCGCCACCCAAACAAGACACCCTCAACAACCCCAGTTCTCAGCTAGAACAAGTCAATATCCGCGGAATATGCACACCTCCTTGCGAATCCTTAGAACCTGCAAAGCACTACTACTTCACCATTGATGATCAACTCATGTATATGTCATTCTTTCAAGACTGGGGTCCTCTCAACGTCGCTATGGTTTATAAAGCCTGCATATTTATTCACTCATTACTTATTGTAAGTGACTCTCTGTTTCATGAGATTCGACTCTATGCATTCCACGATCGATGTACGAAAGAACGGGAGACCGAGCAGACTATCTTCGCTCATACCCTCCACCCAAAACCTGCTCCAATCTCTAGGTGTCCTAGGATGCTGGGAGGATCATAGGGTACCACTAATACTGCAACTCCTCCTCTTTGGTTGATTATTTCGTGCCGGACATCCGGTCCTTATACGCGGCACCCGTTCTGATGCTCATGCCCCATTCCAGGACGAAGACCTTGCTTCCCACCGCCTAATTCTTTACACCTCCGATGACCCTCAGCGGAAAGCTAATGCCGCGCTTCTTATAGCTCTCTTCTCGGTACGTCTCGGATTCTTATCTCTCTTTCTTACCTTACCCTCTCTTTAGCTAATTGTACAACAACGCGCACCCTGGGAAGCGTTTCAGCCCATCGCCGAACTTGAGTTCATGCCCTTCCGCGATGCCGGCCGCGGACGTTCCGACTTCAATCTGAGCATTCAAGACTGTCTTTGGGGGATGTATAAAGCGATGCAGAACGGACTGTGCGATCTCAATGAATTCGACATCAGCGAGTACGAATTCTATGAAAAGGTGGAGAATGGAGATTGGAATTGGATCTCTCCGCACTTCATTGCCCTTGCATCGCCCATGGACCCTGCATGGATCAAGAACCAGAAGGACGCGGCGAAAGAGCAACTGTCAGCCGCAGGGGCTCTCATTTCACCCGCGAAAGGCGTCAAGCAGCGGGAACTCGCACTTCAACGCAAGTTACCAACACCGTTCCAAAATTGCATCGATTACTTCGAACAACATAACATCAAGATCGTCGTCCGGTTGAATAATCCGCTCTATGACCGCCAGACATTCCTCGATCGAGGGATAAACCACATGGAGTTGTATTTTGATGACGGTACCAATCCATCTGACGAGATCGTACGGCGATTCATTGATATCTCGGACGAGATCATCCAATCCGGTGGTGTCGTGGCTGTTCATGTGAGTTCCACGTACTTATCAAATCGCTGCTTACCTATTTCGTGTGTCATTAGTGTAAAGCCGGGTTGGGACGGACGGGCACGCTCATCGGCGCCTATCTCATTTGGAAATATGGTTTCACTGCAAGTGAGGCAATTGCTTTTATGCGCATCGTGCGCCCTGGATGCGTGGTCGGCCCTCAGCAACAATTCATGTATGTCAAGCAACTCGAGTGGGTAAAGTGGGCAGCTGCGGACGAAATGCGGCGAACTCAAGCAGCGGCAACACTTGCTGCTGCTGCGATCGTCGCTCCGGTCACGCCGCCAGCCGAAACCGACACAGAGAACGTACCCATGGACACTGCCCCCATCGTCACTGGAGTGACCACCGTTCCACCGGTCACTCCAAGTAAGCACGTCGCTGCGGCTTCTGCTCGTGCCCGCGCGGCAGCCCCTCCAGGACAACCACGCAAGACGCCAAACGCGAAGCGAGTTGCTACCGATTCATCCGATGACGAGATGGAGGACGAGAGAGAAGATGTTCTTCCCGCCCTTGGCACCGCACTACCGCTGACCCGCCCTAAACCCCGTGTGCCTACCAAGACAGGCGTTACCAAGCACACCGCCTCCGAGCAGCGCCCAACTCGAGTAACACGCTCAGCGGCGGCAGCAGCGTGCAGACCTGGCAAGGTACTTAGCACGGCCGCGAACAAGGCAAACGTAAACGCTCCACCGAACAAGATCCCAAGGCTTGCGAATGCGACGTCCGTACGCGTTCCACAGAAAGTGCATAATCTTCCTGCCCCCGCTCCTGCGCCACGTCGTACCGCTCGCCCTGCTTCACCTTCTCCGTCGAGACTCCCAACGCTTGTTCCAAAGCGCCCTAGACATGGGCACCACACGTCTGTCAGTAATCTCGGTGATGTAACGCTCAAAGTCCCTGGGCATCGGGCCAACGCAAACGAGTGGATGAAGAATGGCGTGAATGCCGTAGTCAAACCCGGAAACAGTAAAGGCGAACGGCCAGGTCTGCGAAAGGTGAGGCGTCGACGTAGCAGCTTCAGCGCAGCAGATGTCGTCGCATGACCGTGGCTTCGTGACTCACCGCTTGGATTCGATTTGCTATTCATCTGTTTTTGTTATAATCTGTCATCCCGCATGGTTCGCAGCATCACCCTTTGCATGGACCTTCAATGACCATCGCCTCCCAACCTCATCAACTACACGCCGCATCTTACCCATGTTTTTGTTTCATCGGTTTCTTATATATTTTCTGTCACATTTAGTTCTGGCGACCTATTTTGATTGGACGTACGTACAAGTACGTACTGGCGAGGCATCTGAGATACCTCCTGCGTGTGATACCTGGCATATATCTACACGCTACACACCGATGTATAACTACCCAACTCTAGTATACACCCTCCTGCAATATCTTTTCTATGGCATCACCTCACGTGTTGAGTACTTGTGCACACACTCGAAAAACCATTTAAGAGCGTCTGGGTCAACGCCAGGTGTGATGCCATGTCCGAGATTCGCAATCCACCCCTTTGCGGGGCTACCTCCTACACGAAATGTAGCACACATCTGACGCACACCGTTCTCGATTGCCTCGCGACCACCATATAGCCTAGAGGGGTCAAGGTTCCCTTGAAGCGCTGTATTCGGTGCCGCTGCGCGCACATCCTCTGGCACAACGCACCAGTCAAGACCCAAAACATCGTAGCCGGTCGCTGCTGCTGCTGCGAGAGACACAGACGCGTTTGCACCCT
This sequence comes from Russula aff. rugulosa BPL654, assembly GCA_022496225.1. Lineage (NCBI taxonomy): Eukaryota > Fungi > Basidiomycota > Agaricomycetes > Russulales > Russulaceae > Russula > Russula aff. rugulosa BPL654. Next base: position 99,322 of record WTXE01000091.1, on the reverse strand, counting down.
TGGCGAAAAGTATGAGAGGAACTGCAGGGAGATGATTCTCCGCAAGGCGTGCGCGAACGGACGTGACGATGTGCTGGAGGGGCGGAAGTGCGAACTCGGCAAAGTCGTGTGGGGAAAGCTCTCCTGCCCATGAATCGAACACTTGCAGTAACTATATATGTATTTCTCGATGAAATTCCTGAGACAGGCCATACGTGGAACGCACCTGAGCGCCGGCATCAACTTGGCCGACGAGGTAGTCGACGCAGATATTTGCGATACGAGAGAGAAGCGCCTTGCTCTCCTGCGGGTACTTAAACAACCAAGTTTTGGCCTTCTGGAGCGTCTTGGACCCACCGCCCTCGATCATGTACGAGAACAGGGTCCAAGGTGCGCCGCAGAAGCCAATAAGCGGGACCTCGCCACGGAGCCCATGCCGGGTGCGTGTGATGCGTCAAAGACGTAGCCGAGTTCCTTGTGCACGTCGACGTGCTCGCGAAGACGTGCGATATCTGCGGGCGTGTCGAGGGGAGCGGGGAAGAACGGTGCCGGGTTCATGATGACCTCCATGCCCATGGCTTGCGGGACAACGAGGATGTCGCTGAAGATTATCGCTGCATCGACGAGGCCCAGATACCGCCTGATTGGCTGGAGCGTGATCTCGCACGCAAGCGAAGGTGTCCGGCAGATCTCAAAAAACTCATGCTCAGCTCGGATAGCGCGAAACTCTGCATATATATTCCGGTGTGAAGGTTGGTTGGGGGGAAATTAGAGAATAGAGGGTTCAGTACGTGCCAGGGAGGTAGCGACCCGCTTGACGCATCACCCAGACTGGCGCACGCTCCGTTTCTTCGCCTTGATAATGACGTGAGATCGGGTGGAGAGAGAGAAGAGATTTTTTTGTGCGACGCACCTCTTGCCGCCCTGAGAATCAGATCGTTCTTCATGGGCGGAAAGTTTTTGCCGAGTGGCTCTTCTGGGTTCCAGTCTGGTGATTCGACCATGGTTGGTGGATGGCACACTATGGGGACACAGTGCAAGAATTAGTTCCGAGTGACCAAATCATACCCCAAGCTCAGCATGACAAAAGATAAATGAAATGTGACACACAAATGTTGGTCTCGAGGAGGTCTCACTAGTCCCAGCTCGGGCTGATAGATGGGTCGCACTACAACTCGGAGCGGGAGCGGCTGCCAATCGAAGTTCTGGAATCTAATCTGATATTCGAGATCTCGAGTCGATCACCGTCGCTTAATCCCATGTTGCTGTATTCAACTTAGGAAACGCCCCACACTCTATAAAATACATGACAGACGCTACTGCGGTATTCTAGAGTACAATGTATTGTACTCAAGTTAAGACAAATACAATACATCACCTTCAAAGTTATGCAATACATCCGCTAGCTTATAATTCACAACCTACACAACCTCGTACGACCGGGGGCCATAGTGACTACGCTGCGGTATACAAACGAGGATTTGGATACACTCACAACCCAGGAGGTCGATCATGCTTTGCTCTAAGTGCGGCATCGACAATCTCCGTCATAGCGATGACAGCCTCATCCTCCTGACATTGTCCCACAAGCTGCAGTCCGACAGGTGCATTTTTGAAGGTCTCGGGCGAGTCATCTTTCCGAAATCAACAGTCAGCAAGGTCAATAAATCACGAAAGAGAATAGCCCCATACACAGCTCATATACCCTCTGGTCCGCCTTACTCAGGAATTGATGTGCAGGTTTTGGTTGATCAAGTACAGGATCTACTTTGGTAACGGGGAAAACGCAACCAGGATAGTCCAGTGCATTCCAGACGAATGTGTACTCGGCGCTGCTGTAGGAAGAGTTAGAGCTATATCTGAGTGAGGGAGAGAATCGACCCGCGCCTGTTCTTTCCGTGAGGAGTGGGTGGAAAAGGCGCGACAGGAGATATGATAGCGTCCACTGGACGCCCCGTCGACGTAGATGATTTCGTACTCTGCCAATAATCTAGGTACTCCTTCCGCAGCGTTGCTCGTTTCTTCTGAATTTGGAAAAGCTCGAAAACGGAGACTCCTGTGTCACTGATGTATACGCCAGCCTCTGCAGTGCCGGATGAAGTGCTAAAATCCGACATGCTCTTCAAAATGGGCTCGCCAGTTTGGGATGCGACAGCAGCATAGTCTGCGTCTCCGGCTGCGGACCAGATATCTGTCTGTGAAGGATAAGCAGACTGCATTTCTGCTGTACCAGATGTAGCTCTCACAGTCACTTTATATATTTCTGCGTGCTTGTAAGGTTCCCAATCAACCACTGCAGGATTCTCAGTGACCATTTATGGGATGAGAGGAATCATATTTTACCTTCGTGTCCCGCAGCAATTACGGCCTGCTTAGTCATTTCAAGGGCACGGATGACGGGCGGTTGAGGAACAATGAGGCCATCATTCCAGAGGATGCCGAAAGTGAGTCTCTTTCCACCGCCGTGCTCTATGAGGCGATACTCGTCCTCGTTCCAAGGCTTTCTGAGAGAAAGAGGGTCCTTTAACCAGGGCTTCTGACCGATGACAACCTGCATGAACAGCTTGACGCCACAAAGGTCCGTTGAGAGCGGTCCGAGAACTGATGGGAGGGTATCCTGGCCTTCCAGCGAGTTGGCTGAACCCTCGTATGGAACGCGGTGATAGGAGGGCCGAAAGCCGTATATCCCCGTCATTGCTGCCGGAATGCGAATGGAACTAATAACGCCGATGAATGCGAGATCCGTAGGAAAGGCAGAAACGTTTACCCCCCAATGTCGGAACCGACTCCCAGAATGCTCCCCTTCATTCGAATCAGGGCGCCCTCACCCCCAGATGACCCGCCAGAGGTCAAGGCACGATTGACGGGGTTGACTGTTCTACCGAACACGAGGTTGTATGTTTCAGGCCACTACGTATGAGAGAGTCAGGGACACCGGGAAGAATTCAAAATGTGAACCGAACCATGAGTGTTTGCGGTACATTGGTACGAACGTACAAAACCGCACCACTTTCGATTAAAATTTCCGTAAGAGAAGCATTACGCTCGGCCACTTTACCGATCCACGAGACGTATCCTGAGAAGGCGCGTTAAATGCATTTCCAGGGATAACCGAATGAATACATGGTCCACGTACCCATCACTGTCTCAGTCCTTTAATTCTTATCTGGTCTTTGAGAGAAACCGGAAGGCCATGAAGCGGGCCAACGACTTTCCCGGTCGACTTTAGTTGTTCATCGAGCCAAGCGGCCCTCTCGAGGGCACGGTCAACGAAGATCTCTGTGAGGCAATTTGTCTGGACAGCACGTGTGAGAGATAAGGCTACCACATGACAGGGAAGACGATGGACATACGAGTTGATGGGCGACGATCGCCCTCTTGCAGAAGCTGTGGTGACCTCCACAGATGACCATTCTCCGGTGGCGAGCTTGTTGAGTAAGACAGCGACCTCGCTGACTTCCGTAATTTCCAGCTCGCGCGCTGATAACAGCCCACAGCTGGAAGGAACATCCGTTACATCCAATACGTCATCTGCGGGTAGTGTGATCAACCATTCCTTTGGAATGGATGCCGTTTGACGTCTTTTCTTTTCTGCTACTAGTTCCTGCCAGGTAGACATGATGGCAGAGATGGAAAGTACAGGTAAGAGATCACCAGATGGTAGCCGCCCCTGACAGGCCTGACCACGGTCGCCGACTTTATAGTAAGTTTTATATAGTTTCGAAGGTTCTCACCTTCGATGTTCATCTGATCCGGCTACATGTTGAGCCTGAGATGGGATGTATGAGTGGTTTGACCATATACAGTGTGATCTTTGTGTCTTATTCGTGCAATTGTCACAACTATGACGGATAAATACACTCGTATACCCAGTTCCCCCCGGCTTCCCCCGCGGCCCCCCAATGTGGAGCGTCAATTGCTTCGTATTCATCTACCTCCGCTGAACCAAGATAGCTCCGATAAGGTCTTCGAATATTGTTGCGTCAAGCTCCAACAGTCTAATATATTCCTACTCAAATTTCAATCACCCTGGCACCCATAGGAGTATGCGAGAGCTTACCTTGCGCACAGACGGCGCGATCTCCCATAACCTGGCGCACACGGCCCTCAGTGCAAGTCTCAGTTCTTCTGATTCTGTCAAGGCTCAATACGACTGGGCTGCTCTTAAAGTCAAAACTTAAAACTCACTTTCATCTGTCCGTTCTCCTTCCAAAAGTACGACCCAGCATTTTGCCACACCTTCAACGATTGTGCCCTTCCAATTCTCTATACGAGGGCTACATTCTTGTATGACTGTTTCCAATGCACGAAGGGAAGACAATTGGAGAGTTATTCGCGGCTTCTTGTAGGGAACCGGATGGAGTGGGTGCATAAGTTGAGGAATCAACGCCTGACATCTGGTCATCTTTCAAGCGGTGTGTAAAGGTGCTGTTCAAACTTGCCTTCAAGTAGCGCGTAGCACCAATTCCGAGAGCGCGCACGAGAATAGGCAACGCGTCAACGCTTGCTTCAACAGCATCCGGATCTTCCGAACTATACATCCATACGCTCCCTATCACGCCGTCACCTAAGAGCGCACAGAGCTGGGTAAAGCGCTGTTCAGAGCCAGGCTGAGTTGTGCGCTCTATCAAATCCGTCACAGCCGGAATTGCGGCTCGAAGTATATCAGGCGTATGCGGCGAGTGGAGAAACGTGAGGGCGCGATTTAAAGACTGTTGTATGCAGTCAGCCAGGGCGCAGGTCGAGAGTGAAATACGAAATCACACAGCGAGAATGAGCTCGGATATCCCAGTGCGAACGAGAAGAGGAAATGGCGCATGTTCGAACATGGCGTTGACAACTTGGATGCCTAAAAGTTTATACCGTGCTTCAAAATCGTCGAGGAGCGTCATCACCGGGGGCACGACGAGGTACCACAAGCGCTCGTATGCATCAGTCTGTGGTGAAGAAAGGGTTAGCGAGGGCCAAGGATAAGAATCATGATCGTACGTCGATTCGCTGCACACACCAAAGAAGAACGTTTCCGATCCCAGGATGCGTTTTCCATACTTGTCCTTCATACGCATCCTGCGTAGCCGCATATCCTCCAGCCGCGCGAGGTAGCTTGCGGCTCGTTTCGAGGTTCAGCATGGGATGAGGGTTTGCTTGAAATATCGGCTTGATATATTTGACAAAAATTTCCTCTAGAAACAGAGAAGGCTCTTCCTCCAGCGCTAGGATCTCTGGGGGTTACGAGCTTAAGTCACTTCACGGTGATGGCGTATACCATGGGCTTGCCATATGATAAGGCACGCATGTCCTCAGATATCCAGTCGCCATCTCCCTGGAATGCTGCGCAGGTATAAATGAGTTCCGATGTTCGAATCTCATGTCGTTTGTTATCAAGTAGTCCACGAAGGTCTTTCAACGCGTTGAAAGCGTTAACTTTCCATTCGCCAAGCCGGGCAATTGTGTCTTTGTCTTCCAAAATTTCATGCTGTGTAAATTCAGATGGTATGGAAAGACTGTTCAGAAGGGTGTCAACGTCTTGAGGTTCTTCGTCCACAAATTCGGATAAAATTGCCATGCGAGCTTGAAACAGAGGGACGACGGTCCCGTGATTCGAATCAAGGTCAAATTGCAAACATTCCCAAATAACAGGATCATGCGATTACTTTGCCTATCGTAAATAATAGTGGAAATGTAGATACACCAATAGCGAATTCTAAGTATGATGTGGTTAGGATAAAATGTTGTTTCATAGTTCTGGGTCAAAGTTCTCATCTTCGGCTCGTCTTTGGCACGGAGGGTCTGAAGTCTCGGGGACGAGGAACTCCTCACAACTATAAAGCATGCGCGTCAGATACGATTCCAGAATAAAAAGGGATGAGAATACTCTGAATAAGAAAGACAGCTGGAAACACCGTAAATCAGTATAGCACAGTGGCAGGGAGAGCAGAACGTACGTCTTCGGGAGTGAGTCGGCCCATCGCCTACAGTGCCGTAACTATCAGCGATTTTCGTCCGAGGTAGCCGTGAAACACCCACCGAGTCGTCTGTGGAGAGTGTGGCGTCCACCATTGCCGACTTCTTGTCTTGTAGCTGTACGATGCGACTTTCGATACTATCCTCGATGACAATTTTGATTGCTTGCACAGGTCTCCGCTGACCCAGCCGATGGATTCGATCCATGGCCTCTATATGTGATGTGAGTTGAAAAGTACATAAAACGATGCACATGCACTCACGGAATTCAACCTGTCCAGCCGGAGTGACATCAAACATGGTCAAGGATCAAGAGGACGAGAGGGGACTAACCGCAGGGTTCCACCAGCTATCCATAAGGTACACTCGAGATGCTTCAGTCAAGTTAAGCGCCACGCCGCCGGCCTTCAGACTGACGAGGAATATGGTGACATGTACATTATTCACTTTAAAGTAAAATTTCAGATTATAATGCAATCATAGATCCATGCACAGGGCTCACTGAAATGCTGAATAGTGGCATCCCGCGCTTGAGGACTCATCGTACCTTCGAGCCGGCATATCTGAGGGGTATCATTAGCCGATGTTCGGACTGATGAGTGAATAGAGTTACCGTGAAGCCCGCACGTTGCAATCGGAACGCGATCAGGTCCAAAAAATTGACAAATTGACTGAAGACAATACTCTTCGTGGTTGCGTCTTGATTGCGCAGATTAGTCAACTCTTCTACTAGCGCTTCTATCTTTGAACTCGATCGCCATGAGTCAATATCCAGACGGCCAAGGATGCCCTGACGCGCAGCGGCGGGAATTTCCAACTCCATGGCCGGTGCCTCGAGATCAATTGTGAGGGCGAGGTGACAAACGGGGCAAGCAGGCTACGCGGATAACAATTAGCATGGCGGCGGAGAGAAACATAAAATGTCAATATTACCTGGGCTTCAATAGATGCGTCCAGGTACTGCTTGATGCACTCGCGGTCGAAAATATGCCGACATTTCGACTGGATGGCATCCTCCGCCACATCATTGCACAATCGGCACACGGTGGCCTCACCTTCTCCCTTGCCGAACATACTGGCGTTTTTCTTGCTGCGAATTACGAGATCGGGATGGCAGGCCATTTGACGCATGCGCGTAATCAGACTGAAGATATTGGAGTAGTCTGTAGTTGTCCCTGTGTGAGCAGGTGCCACTCCATATAGAGCACAGAACTCACTGTTGAGCAGCGTTCCGGCATCGACGTATGTGCTGAATTCCCTCTTTGCATCCGAAAACAGGCTCAGGTACAGTTCCTTCTCCTCCGGGCTGAAGTAATCGCGCCGCACAATGACGGTACGCGGGGGAAGGCCCAAATCGTCCGCCCGCTGAATCTTTGTTCGTCGCAGCATGATTCGGTCAAGTAAGACGCGCAGCTTTTTGAATGCAACCTTGCCCGGTTCTTGCATCCCGTGCTTCTGAATGGGAGTGAGAATTTCGTTATTCCAGAAACACGTGTGCGTCATGGGGCTATGTCCGCATTCTGTACATAGGTCAGGGCGGGTGCAAACAACAACGAACTGACAGCAGACGCACCGTCACATGACCGCTTATCGCTGAACTTCCAGTGCAGAGACTTGCAAGGGCATTTCTTACCTGTATAAAACCAACGTCGGATTGGAAACTGAGAGCGGAAAGTGAAGTAACGCGACGTACAATAATAGTGGGAGAAAGGGTCGCAACCTAAGAACCTTATCAAACTGTACAATTCGCCTACTCGATTCTGGAGAGGCGTTCCAGAAAGGCACCAGCGGAACTTCGCTTTCAGTTCAAAGGTTGCCTTTGCTGTGTTCGTTGCTCGCTCTTTTATGTTATGTGCCTCATCAAGCTGGTGGATCAGAGACGTAAGAAGCACTGGAGCAACTTGGAACAACTTGCAGATCCACGCACGACAATACGTTCCCATTCAACGGCGTGAATGGGGGATTTTTCCTTGATTATGGTACCCTTGCGTTTAAAACCCGTCTGTTGCTTACGGAAGCAACTCTCGAGCACGGAATACGTGGTAAGGACGACGTCGTACTTCTTCATTTCTTTGGGGTCAGTCATACGCGAAGCGCCATGCCAAACAAGTACATCCATCCCGTCTGTATGCGCTTCTATCTCATTGCGCCACTGCATAATCGCAACTGTTGGACTGTATGGTAGGTTAGGTCAGAATGTCCATAAATTTCAAAAGGAAGGATAACAAAAACGCACGCCACGACCAAATTCGGCTTCGCGAAGCCCGATACCATAAGAGCGATCATCTGGATCGTCTTACCCATCCTACAAATCCGTCAGGGTTTATCCCGAGTGCCCGTAGTGTCAACTTACCCCATCTCGTCCTACCAAGATTCAAAGTGTAAGCACAAGCATTACCTCAAGAAGGAGCACGAGACTGACCGCCAGAAGACCACCAGCGTACTGACCAAATTCTTGATTACGCATCCAGTAGAGTGATTCTTGCTGGAAAGGGAGGAGGGTTGCTCTAAGCCTCGATGGCTGCTCCGCTTTTTGGGGCACCACAATTCCGACACCTGCTTCGAGGTCACCCCAGGCATCGCGAAGCTCAGGGTGATGCCTTTGCAGCTGAATTGTAGATTTTTCTGCCTGTGTCAGAATCAAGTAAGAAAAATAGAAGGATAGAACAAGGAACAGAAAATGTCCGCTAGACCTACGTGAGTCAAACGCCTTCCGAGCTGATACTCTAACATCCTTATGTCTTGCTTTTCCAAGCGGGCTTGTCTGCGAGCCTCTCTTCGCACCGAGAGTGTGTCTTGAGGAGTGTCGTCGGCATTATATTCGGCATTCCATTGGCCCTTGTTCCTCCCTTTAACTTTGGCTGCGGTCATCCAGTCCATCTGCACGATGGGTTCGAGCAAGTCACCCTCAGGCTCACTATCGGAGACCACATCGTAATCAACATAGTTGATCTCCATGGGGGCGGTAAGCCCAGTGAGCCCGGGAATGTTGTGACCAGATGAGCCTGCGCTTGTCGATGCACCTCCACTCATCATTTCGCGAATCATGAAGTCGCGAAGGGAGGCCTCAGCGGCGGCTGTAAACATCATATCTTCCACCTCTTCAGGAGTATCAACATGTCTGGTGTCAACACGGGATGCCTTTTTGGGGGGCACCTTTCGAATGCCAAGGAAAGAGATATCACTGTCGCCCTCGTCTTCGAAATCAAGCGCTTCAAAATCCGAGTCGCTATCATCTGATTCGTCTTCAGGGGCTACAGCCTCATCGTATCTGAGGTCGACTTCGGAGTCAGGAACTATGTCATCCTCAAGCCCGTGAACGAAGTTGGAAGGTGCCTTTCCCTTGCCCTTATCCTTCGAAGACTTGAGATGAGCGATAACGATTAATCCAGGCCCATGAGAGTCAGGCCCAATACCCACACTCACGTTTGCAGATGGAGCTGTAATTTCAACGTATAGCTCTTTCCTGACTGCACGCCTCTTCGTTGCAGGTTTCGTAGAAACTGACGGATTGCCGTCATCGCTCTCAGCAGACCTCTTTCGGCGCGCCCTTGTTGTCCTCATGATCTTTGCTGGAGGTTTCCTCTGGAAATTGGATTCATCTTCATCTTCGGCACTTGTGAAAGGGGTTCCAAACGTAGAACCTGCGTTGCTGTTGGGAAAGGGCATGGAGGAGACGCTTGTGGATGTTGTGGAAGTTTCAGTTTGTTCTGCAGCAGCCTTTGCACTATATCTTGTCATGGTGCGGACAATCAGGACACGGTTGATGTTTTCTGGACAAGATGGACAAGAAATGGACAGTGGTTTATTCGCAGGTGGGTGGACGAGGAGAACACAAAAATGAGTGATGTGGTTTGGGCTGAGACGAAATTTCAATTTCATTTGTGCTGTGAAACGCGACTGGAAAAACGCGCGGCCCCTCTTCGGTAAATACCGTGTTACGCCACAGGCGCGTCGTCGATTATAAGTAGTGACTTATAAGGGTCGTCCGTACGGCGAGGCCGGGTGACAAGTGGGTGACTCGGATGGGCACGAGGCACGAGCTCGCGGCGGAATCGGAACGAAAATGAAGATGGACCGACTTCAATTGTGGAAACGACCCTGCAGACTGCCTCTGATTTTCTTGATCGGACCCCAGATACGAATGCAATGGGCGGCGGTCCATGGATTAGCCTCGTGCATGGATATTTTGATATTCAGGAACTCACCCTTCCTCGCCGTATGCTGCCGTCACTCCAGTACCCACCACGTGTGGACGCCTGTTGGGACACCTGACCACCCATGCATATTCAGAAGTACGTAGCGCAAACAATCATGTCTATTTCTAGAGCTCAATTCTCTCAAGTACAGTAATAGCCAAAACCCCGCAGGTGTTGATGGGCTTCGAATGTGGCACACTTTGAGCCGCAAGGTCGACGCATGTCGACGTAACATCCACCCATCCACCCCGTTGCCCAATTGCGCCTTACCTTCGAAGGAGAAAGGCACTGGATGCGTGACTAAAATGCCGCGCGGAACTTGCCTTTCTGCTCTCGCTTCTCAAATGTGTCTCATGACCTCCTCTTGGTGTATGCATGGCTGCTACATCTCCGGCGATCTTCTAACCCGAACATTCCCCCTCCGAGGTTAGATATGCCATTTTAGTTCACCAAGTATTTTGGATATCAAAATAAATTTTATCAGTAAGCTGGTCGTGACGTTGTGGACAAGCAAGCTATGTCAGGGAAAAAGATTGTTCTAAATCGAAGGTGGACATATGACTTCTGAAATGTCATCAATGATCGTGTTGTTCCAACATAGGCCGGAGCATTGAGCATCTACCAATCTCCACCACCGAAACCTGTGTCGGCTCCATTGTCGAAACCTGAAGGGGTCCCGCGCGATCAGATTCGTTCTCATTGTACAGTAAGAAATTTGACTGAAACCCGACTGACCTTGATCATATCCTTGATCGTACGCTTGATCCTCTTCACGCTGCTCATGATGCTCAAACATTTCGCTAAGCACAACGCCGCCCACTAACCCGCACCGCCAGCTATAGCCATAAAAAGAAACGGTGAGATCAGTTAAATGTCTCGGCACCGTGCAATCCGTACGAATCATCGCCCGCACCTAGAAGAGCGTTGTTTCGTCCACTACGCGCCGGCTGCTGTACGGTCTGTACCGGCGGCTGTGCGGGATACGCTAAAGGTGGTCGGAGGCTTGAGCATCATTACATTCTGTGCCAATATAACGCCTACCTTGCTGTGGCTGTTGCCACCCTTGCTGCCATCCTGGCTCGTAATTACCAGGAGGAGCTCCTGGGTAGCCTTGCTGGGGTTGGAATCCCTGTTGATAGACACGGGCCGCTTGGTTACCACCTTGGTATCCACCGCTAGAGTAGGGTGGGGCCTGGTTGAAGGGTTGGACGGGGTATGATTGGCCCGGCTGCTGGTTGTATGGCTGCGAGACACCGCGATTCGGTGCGGGGTTAGGCGGTGGTGGGTAGTTACCACCAGAGGGAGGGGATGGGGGTGAGGCGTCGAGTGGGTGATCCCAGGCTGAGCGTGGCGGCTGTGCGCGTGTATCTACGTAATACCTAGCCCGCAATAAATTATCTCGGAATTCAGTCCGACATTATTGCGAGCTCCCCAACGTACCAGGCACGGTAGCTATTGAAGCAAAGAGAATTAGTTCTGGTAGTGGAACGGGGCACAAGAAGACGCACCCCTCATCATAGCGGGTGATCCAGCCATCGGGAAGAGGTCTGCGGTCAGGGTTACTGGGGCGAGGGGGGGCAGACATGTTGGAATCGATGAGGAACAAAGAAAACGGCGGTGCTCGAGTCACTGATAAGTGTGAGTTGAGTTATATATGATGGCACATCGCTAGATCACCATTGGACCTCTGGACCTGAGACCACACTGCTCTTCTTGCGCAGCCTCATCGCACGGGCGGGGGTACTTCCCGGCCGCGCCCGCCGGAGGTGTCCGCGGAGGTGCGGGTGGACCATAGACGATCGATTTATCGGTTCAGTTCAATCCAGTCCAATCCTGCCTGGCTGGGTCGTGGCACTGTACGCATGGCCGAGCGCTCTTCTTGCGGACCTTGGATTCCACCTCTTGCTGACTCGGGACAGAGGACAATGTGCCCCATCACTGCAAAAATTTCCATATTGAATTCGGCGCAACATCAATTGGAGAGGAGTACTATTTACGACAGCCAGGGACCGATCAAGATAAGCATATAAGGTATGGTAAAATCGAGCAGGTTTCAGAAGCGCGTACTGAGCAAAGGCATATTATGAATGTAGGAAAAAGGGTCGGCCATTCAATCAGTTAATCCGATTGGTCTTGTGAACATTGTCAGGTGGCGCCATCTCACACCTTACTTCTTTTCTTTTTTTCCGGGCGCGATGATATAGGGACTGCCGACGAGCTGACCCTGCCCTTCGGTTTCCCGGTAGTGGTCGCAGCAACCTCGGCTTTGCGCTTTGCCTTGGCTTTCGAAAGTGGCGGAGAAGGTGCGGGCACATCCTCCTTTACTTCTTCCTCTTCATCGCCCGAATCGCCAGCTGTGCCATCTTCTTCATCCTCGGACTTATCAGATGAGTTTGTGTCATCGGACGAATCACTTGACTCGGGAGTTTTTTGCGCTAATTTGGTACCCTGAAACGCTTTAGTATTCCAGGTGCGCCCACACAGAACGGGTAAACCCACTGTGGCGGGCTGGACAGGCTCTTCAATAATTGCCGCAGTCGTCTTGCGATTAACCGGTTTCGTAGGAGCCACAATCCCCCGGCGCTCGTCATAAGCTCGCTTCTCTGTCTCCCATTTATGTTTAGCCTCAGCTTGTTGGCGCTCATAGGGCTAAATAACAGCGTAAGAATGGAACTGCAGCTCGGATTTAAAAGGTGAAGACGGACAGCCTTCTGCTCGGGCGTCATCTCCGCCCACTGCTTCTTAACCCTGGACAATATATCAGTTGTCGTGATATCGGGGTGTTGCTTGCGTAGCTCCGGGCGCAGTTCATTTTGGAAGAAAATGTAGGAAGAGGCCGCGCGCTTGGGCGCGTCTGGATCCCTTATCTTCTTGTTAGTGCGTCGTTTCTTATTTCCGCCTTCAATATCCTCCTCTTCCGTCCCGCGTTTACTTCCTGCGTGTACAGCTCCCAGAGACGCCGTGCCAAAGGGATTTTGTGTGAGCATTTGCGCAAACTGGTCGGCAACGTTCGCGCAATGGCGCATTTGCTCCGCGACGGAGCTTAGGCTCGCGATGAGCTAGAGGGCAAGAATGTTGAGTAAAAATAAAACACGGCAATATGTGAAGGACTAGCCGTTAGCTGCTGACGTTCGAGCTGGGCAACGACCGGGTCATGCTGTGCATTTGCCATTAAGAAATGAAGTTGAAGAAATGGGGACGTGTAACAAAGGGGGAAAATGGCCCGATTGTTGAACACTGGTAGTGAACAACTAGAGCTTGTTGAACTTACGTACAATTTTGTACTAGCGAGATTGTATTGTGTTGAAGGGCCCTTTCGGGATGTGAATTGATGAAGCGGAGCCAGAAGCTGAGGTAAAATTCACGGTCGCCCGGTTGGTGAGCGATAAAAGCGTCGACGTCGACTGGAACGCTCCTCCAGTGTGGCCATTCAAGACTTTGTTCTCAGCTGGCAGTTCTGTTAGCGGTATCGTCCCGGAAAGTTCCATTTTCTTCATTCTCACCTCTTCTTTGCGGTTCGGTTACGCCAGTATTGAGCCGTAATTGTGTGTTTGCCGGTCGTAGGGAAAGTGCAGTACCGCCTCACAACAGAGAAAGAAAAAAAAAGAAAAAAAGAGATTAAAGAAACCCATCGACGAATGGACGTATACTCGAATGCGTCCGCCTGGTTGCAGCATTCCCCCACCCAGGTTACCCAATCCTCGACCGCCGTTCAGAACGACATTGCCGATCCCCAACGACCTCCAAGCTCGACCGACTGGAAAGACCGCCCGCCTTCCGCGTCAGACTCGAATGGGGCCTCTACAGTCTCTGGAAACATAGATCTGCACGACTTCGGTTTGGGAGACCTATCTGGTAAGCACCGCGTGCATGCCCTCATGACTCGCCAACTGAATGTGATCCTAAATGGGCCTGACTGGGTATATCCAGCGCCACAGACGTCCTCGACGTCCCTTACCTCCTCTTCCCCCTTCTTCAACTACCCCAACAATTTCTTTCTCTCCTCCGTACCTTCTCCCTACAATGCGATGGGCTATGGCCCCTCATCGATGGCCTCATCCTGGGCGCCTCAGCCCGGCCAGGTGCCCTTATCGACCTATTCTACCTTGAACGGCGCAACATCCGCAAACTCTCAAACCCCGTCATCTCAACTGTCTCAGACCAACATCGAGTTCGTACCCTGGTTTCCCGCTCTCGGAACACGCATAAACTTATTAATTACAGCCCCGCCTTAACGACCCTCAGCACATCAAACACGCCACTTTCATATTCCCCACCAGCCAACATTCCCCAACAACAAGCATCCCAGCATCATCTACCATTGCATTCTCAGTACCCTCAATTATCTTCATTATCTATTCCTTACACGCAGGCATCTCCACCCCCTTTGGCATCCAACCTTTCCCAAGCTGCACAAAGTCAACTACAACCACAGTCGCAACAGCAACAGGTGTCCCAGGGCACGTTATCGCCATTCGCCCTCCATCCCTCTCACCTATCCGCCATTTCACCGTCCTCGTTCTACACCGCAACACCGCAATCTGATCTACCTGCCCCTCCGTCCCAGAGCCGGCGAGAGGCGTTTCTCAACGGCATCAGATCTTCTCTTCAGCCAAAGAGTCTTTCTGGTGGGGTTCGTAGCGTGCAGCAACTCGTCAGCAAAATAGTAGAATTTGGCATTTCGGAAGTGAGCGGACAGACAAGACTCGATATCCTCACCAAGATCCGCGACAATGCTGGGAACAACTATTTTCGGGCCTGGCTCGAGAATGTGCCCGCAATGGATATCACGCGGGAATGGCTTAAAGCAGGGGCGACCAGCAATACCGATCATCAAGTGTTGGAGACCGTAATGCCATTGCTTCATGTGTGTTTCTTATGTTTTTATCCCCCTGTGCTGCCCTCATTGTTTTTCTGGTGTTATCTTGCTCTCGCTATCCTGCGATACCGTTAAATGAATGTGCGGCTCGTAATTCTCAGATTGCGGATCGCCTGCCTTTACGGGTGATACGCTTGTCTCCTCCAAGATTGGCAAAATTGTGCGCAAGCTCGCCAAGGACGCTCCCATCCAGGGTGAGTGCTTTCTCTTGTTATAAAGATACCTTTCTCCGTGCAGTGCCAAACTGGGTTTCCATGTGTGGATTGCCGTTTAAGCACCAATCGTAATAGTGCACCATTTGATTTTTTTGTAAATGCTCCGCAAAAAGGGGGAGGAGATGTCTGACCATAAGAATTCATGCAATATATTTTACAGCGATCAAGGACATGGCGGCGAATCTTGAACGAAAGTGGCGAAATCAATTTGTTTTCATGCAGGATCAGGTCATACCTGCTGACGACGATGCACAGGGTGGGTCTTATCATTACCGGTCCAGTGTGGGTCCGTCGAATTTACTTTCGAGTAGACACGAAACAAAAGAAACGCAAGCTCCCTGATAACCCATCTAAGCTTGGTCCACCAACAAAGAAGAGTGCAGTATCTGCAGCGTCGTCGTCGCGACCTTCTGTGATAGTCAAGAAGGAGGGGAAACCAACAGCGACAACAGCGGTGAAAGAATCGAAATCTGACTCCTCATTCTTCTCAGCACCCAAACAGAAACCAAAGTTGCCAAGCTTCAAAAAGGCACCAGTTGGGACGGCGGCATCGGCTGCGGCGAAGAAGGAGCCTCCAGCAAACGTTGCTCAACCCTCGTCGACTGATGCGTTCCAGGAAGCTCTGAAAGACATGAGGGCGCGCAAGCCATCGCCATCCGCACCTAGTACAACCAGCAATAACGCGCTGGCATCTTCTTCGGTATTAACCGGTGTCAAACCGCTCAAAAAGAAAAAATCAGTGACGTGGGCTCCCGATGGGCAGCTCGAGTTGGTGAAACTCATTGAGAGAGCGGTGTACGACGACGATCCCGTTGATGTCAGCCTCATTTTCCTATCAATAATTGTACAATACATTAATTACGTGTCACCCATGCTGATTCACAGGGCACGCCACACGCAGTGCAAAATGTACGTGAATTGGATAGAGGAGAAGGCGCCGCCCTACACGCCCACTTGTTCGAAGAGCTTCTTGATTGGTCCGAGCCGCAACGTAAGCGCTACCTATTTGCAATTGTCATGCCGCACTGACACCGCTTCTCTATCTCACTAGCCATTAACATCCCAGAGGATATCGGGGCGCATCCAAGGGGCGAGGGCAGCCAAGAACGTGGTGCCCAAGAGCAGCGTGAACTTACCGCACTCGGTGCATCCTATCTCGTCCAACCTATTCCTGAATCACCCATGGATCTATCACCTGGTTTGATCCTTTCCCAAGAACAGATCGACGAGGACATAGTGCACATGCTTGCAGGTGCTGAGATTGACTCCCTCTCTTGGCGACCCGCTATTACAACGGCGCCATTAGCTGGTGCAAGTGTCTCTGAACTTGTCGGGCAGCTCGCTGAGGGGGCCGACTTGGCGATACCTGATGCACTGCCCGCGCCGACGTTCGACCCCGCCGTATTAGCGCAGTTCGCGAGCAGTATTCCGCAAGAGCAGCTCCAACAGCTTGCTCAGATGTTTGCTACGCAGCAGCAGCAGCAGCAACCTCAATCACGGGGCGATCAACAAAGTTGGGATTCACAAGCACCGGCGTTCTCGGCCGACGCCAGTGGCGCGCCACACGATCGCTGGCCTTCTGCGTCGGAAGAATCGAGATGGGGTGGGTCCGGCCGAGGACGCGGACGGGGCCGTCCAGTAGATGGAGTTAGACAGTTTAAATCGCGAATACCTTGCTCGTTCTATGCACAAGGAAGGCAAGCGCACATTCCCACGCCCTCATCGCTTTTTGCTTGATAAAAAAAACTGATGGAAATCCCGTCAAAACAGATGCAAGTATGGAGAACAGTGCAACTTCAGTCACGATCAAGGTCTTAGCTAGGACTGCTAGTAGGGTGTAGTACCGGGTTTTGTGTGGCGTCCATGGGTGTGGTGCGACTGGTCCATGGGGACTTGCTGCTCGTCGGTCACAGCATGCGCTGGTAGCCCGTGGGTATGGGGTGTTTCTATGGGGTGTTCTATCGACTACCGCAGGGTACCCTATTTACCAGAACAGTTCATTTGGTGTACGAGGATACCAAGTGTATGACCGATGCAGATATGTCAAGGGTCATGGGACATAAACGTGTACGAGGATAACGGGCGCAGCCCCAAGACACATGGCACTAATGATACCGAGATATTCCGTCCTTCATATCGATTTGAAGTTTTTCCGTGGTCAAATCGATCAGCGAGAGACCATTCCGAGGTGCATTACTAGAGTAGCTTTGTTGCGCACCAAGCACCCGGCGGGATATAGGATACGTACAGTGTGGATAAATACGATGCTATAAAACACGGACATACGGCAAATTCCGGTGCGCAAGAAGAAAACGCGAAAGTAAAAGTAAAAAAAAAGGTAAAAAGTAAAAAAAAAAAAAAGCAATGTGTCCGTAGAATACATGTAATTTCTAACATATTGCAGGACGAGATGTTTGAGTCGAGAGAACGGGTGAGCAGACAGGAGAAGAAAGAAAAGCGAAGGCGAGTACACAGACAAGTTTTGAGAGAACGGGTTAGGAGAGCAAAAAAAAACATTGCCCGAGCGGGCATTAGTTTCCACCCGTAGTCCGTCCCCGTTTCCGAGGATTACGCTTCGCAGTAGAAGAAGACTGCTCCGCGTTTGCAGTTGTCGGCGATGCCGTGTCACCTCCTCCTCCCTTGCGCTTCAATGTCGCATTCGCTATTGAGGGAGTCGATGACCCCGCAGAGGGCGGGGCAGTTGGATTTGGCGCATTTGCCTGCTGTGGCGTACCTTTCGCCTTGTCGGGCGAAGACCCCGGGGGAGACGCCGATGGTGCGCTTTGCGGGATCGTTGCGGGAGGGATCTGAGCTGAAGATGGTGCCGTGGACGACATGGTTGGTGTATACAGCGAATGCGTTGACGGTCCTGCACTCATTCCCTCAGGGATGAATGACGCTTGGGGATGCATCGGCATTTCCCGAATCCGTTGCACGAACTGCTTCAGTGTATCTAGCGGAGACTCATGGAATCGGTGCGTTGGAGGCTTTACCGATTGATGGTACATACCCAAGGGGCCAATCATGTTAGCGCGCGAGTAGGACATAAGATCGGCCATCTGCGCAACACTTTCCGCCAACTTGAAAGGTCACAAAGAAGTTAGAACCTGAGCTAATAGAAGCTTAAATTGGCACACGTACCTCGAGACACCTCATAGTGGCCTGTGGGATACCAAAGGCGTTCACTGGTTCTGCAGGAATGGTGGCCCGCTCGAAAGTTATCCGAGGTTCTTCCCATCTTTCGTCATCTCTCTGGCTGACCTGTCGAAGTGGTGGCTGCGGTGGCTGCGGTGGTTGCGGTGGGGGCGCGGACAGCACAGAAGCACCATTTATAGTCGGTGATGGAGTCGGGGCATTGCGGACCTGTGGGGTCTTGTTAGCATCGAGGCGATTACCGCCTATCACGTCCACTGCGACGTGCTTCTCGTAGCAATTGGAGTCAAATGAGATGTGATCGATCTTAAGTATAAATGTGGTAGGAGGCACAGACTGGGCTGCGGCACCATTCTGAGTTGCGTTAGGAGTCACAACGACATGTGCTGCGAATGGTCCGCGGAGCGTTACTGTGTAGCCGTTACGGTATCGGTACGTCCACATAGCAGAGACGCATTGCACAACCGCTTGGTTGGGTCCTACAACGCGCTCGCGCGCACCATCGAGAGACAATGTCATGGATTTGACGCCAGACTGACTCGTAACGAGAAAAAAACGCGGAAGAACTGGTGTGCCAACCTCTGTAACGCAAGTGAACAGAAGGTCTGGCAGCGGTCAATTAAAGACGAACCGAACACCTTGGCCTCCACCTTTTGGTTGTCTTTCCAGAGTGTTAGTTTGAGGGTCGCCGATGACGTGAAGAACTCTTCCACCATCTTCTCCCAATGTGTGAGTTGTAATTTTAGGGGCTATAAGACAACAATGAACCAGTGAGACGGCGTTACAGACGAGAGGGCACACTTTTTGATCTTCAGCCGCGAGTACAGCGCTGAACTGCAGGACACGAGTCAAAGCTTGGCCAAATCCAATTGCCGGGGAATGACTACAGAGCCATAACTGGTTGAGAAATACAAACTCGACAACGCCATTGACTACACACGAACCTTGGCAGGGAAGCACGGATGCCAGGAACACCCGGCTGTCGTGACATATCACCGTTCTCGGTCGACGATGCTGAAGTCAAAGGCGGGCCAGTCACAACCGAGCCCATAATTGGGCGGGGCTGCGGAGGTGGGGCCGCACCGGTGATACTGGCCGGACGATGTCCTTGGAGGAGCGTTGCATTCGGAGGGAGCGTACCGGGCGGCATACGCGGTGTAGAAGATTGTCTCGCCTGTTGCTGGGACAACGGTCGCTGTGGCTGGGATTGTGGACGGGTTGGGTTGGGAATGGGAGCATTGGGTCTCTCAGACAGCTGGGCCTGAGATAATTGCGACTGTTGAAGTGGTGTTTGCTGCCGAGGTGGAGTGTGGTGAGATAAGCCCTGAGCCGTTGGGGCCTGCTGGGGCCCCAAGCCAAGAGCCGAATGAGACGAAGAGGGTGGCCGCGGTGGGGGCTGTGGAGGCATGGTTGTGAACGTCGAGTGGAATGTCTCACTAGCGCCGCTGCCACTACTACTTCCAGGAAGAGCACCAGGACCGTATTGCAAGGAAGCTACCTGTGCCGGTGTCAAGGTAAAGTCCGAACGGATTGGCGATGTGGAAGAGGGGCCCGCACCACCGCTGGAGAGACCGTGCATGTCCATGTGTTGGGATGGTGAAGATGAAGGCATGAATCCGAATTGGTTTGCGGGATTATGTCCGGCAATATGACTTGCTGGAGCATGGGGGCTGGCCTGCGAGAATGGTCCGCCCGCAAATCCTGGCATTCCACCAAATGAGTTGGCGCCCTCGGGGGTAGAAATTGTGCGATGCATTGGTTGCGACATAGAAGTTGCTGGCCCTTGCGGCCCTTGTGGAGGTGGCTGAGATCCTGGACCACCCATGCCCAGTGGACTGGAATATCCTTGTTGTGGCGTTTGTTGAGGTACGTTGCCAATCATCCCAGGTGCCATATTCACGGCCATGCCAGCCGAACCTCGCACTCCGGTTGGAGTACCTTGCATACCAACAGGTGGCTGACGAATTTGACCAACGCCTTGTTGACCCAGCGAGGATTGGCCAGGTCTTGGCCCCATCTGCGGTTGAGCTTGGGGCTGTGACACTGAACGCTGTGTTGGAAGGCCACCATTCAGACCTAATCCGGGATTACTTATACTGCCGGGATGAGAACTAGGATGAGATGGCGTGAGGGGGGCCCCGACGCCGACAGGTTGGGATACGACGCGATGAGCTGGAACCTGTCCATTCTGGGGCACAATTCCAGGATAGCCAACCCCTGAAGGCTGTCCGGAAAGAACGCCGTTCACGACCGAAGGAGTCTGTGCCCCACCAGCAGTGGCACGTTGCGACTGGGAGTGGATATCCCGTCGGCGGCTGTCGGCTTGTATGCGTGCCAGCTGGGGATTGGGAAAGGAACCATTAGATGAATGTGGATTCTGAAGGAAATTCATGCTTTGGTTGGCGGTGGGGAGAAGGTTAAGATTGTGGGGCTGACTAGGTGCCGATTGGCCATGCTGCTGGGCGAGGAACGTCTGAGGAATACCTTGATGATGGAGACCAGGTCGTATCATATCCCGTCTGGTAGTCGTCTGCGAATCCGAAAAGGGGAAAAAAGGGTCAGCCAGGATGTAAAGATGGTGGGGTCTTGAGCATGCACCGCAGATTCGCAGAACCCAAGTAGAGCGCTAGCGAGAAGATCGAGCAGCTGAGATGAGTGGTTAGATTTCCACTCCAATACCAGCAGTTCTGGAGGAGAGAGAAAATTTCCTGTAGTTCCTGTAGTAGGGGAAGGGCGAGAAATACGTCGGCGACGTCGTTGGCGTCGAGCACGAAGTGAGGCGAATCCTTACAAAACTCGCACGGTCGGAGTCACACCAAACGTGACACAGTCTCCCGTCACACAGTCACACCCATGGTTCGTCAATTCAAGCATCATGAGAAGAAACTCTTAAAAAAGGTCGACTTTTTCAACGTAAGAAGCATCATCAGACTCGTAGTTTTCGTCATTTTACACCATTTCGTAGTGGAAGCAAGATGCAAGCCTCCGTGAGATCAAAATTATGCGCAGGTATCACATACAAGATCGTGAGGACTACCACAAGTCCGTACTGGCCCATCCTACATCTTCCTCTAGACTTATGCATGCCGCAAACTAGGTATAATAAACTGTGCGGGTCTCTCAGGTCCCTAGCTCATCGCATCGCGCTTTTCCCTTTTCAAGATCCCTTCCGTTCTCGAATGGAAGGGCAGATTCTCTCAAAACTTTACGACATGGGTGTCCTCAATTCGCAAGCAAAGCTCAGTGATGTCGACAATAAGCTAACTGTAGCAGCCTTTTGCCGACGTCGTTTGGCTGTCGTTATGGTCACTTCAAAGATGGCAGAAACAGTCAGCGCAGTGAGTACTGTCTTTATGGTCGATGAAATGTGCCAAGCTCACCCAAAATCAGGCGGTCAAATTTATTGAACAAGGACACATCCGTGTTGGACCTGATAATATCACGGATCCTGCTTACCTTGTCACGCGGTGGGTTTTCTACATAATGAAATACCAAGTATCACTTACTCGGACTTGGATTTCTCTCAAGACATATGGAGGATTTCGTCACATGGGTCGACACGTCCAAATTGAAGAGGACGGTGATGAGATATAATGACGAGGTGGGTCTATTTTCGAATACTTGATGTTTTCGGTGTTAATGCCCTCTCAGCTAGATGATTTTGATCTGCTGTGATGTTGCCTCGCCCTGCCCTTTTTCCAAATGCTATGCGCGGAGACGCTACAAGGAACTAGCTTTGGCCAGTGGACGTAAACTCTGTGTATTATTATATGGTCTTTGGTATCTTGCCCTGGAGGTAATATAATTGATTGAATTGAATGGGTGTGTTAGAGTCGGACCCTCGACACCGCTTTTGTAAACCTTTTGAGTCTGGCCCACGTGAAAGAGTCCGTCATCACGCGTCTTCACGCCCAAATTCGCTCTCTCTCCCGTTCCGTGTGCCAACCTGCGTGTTCCTACTGCGACTCTCTCTTTTCTTCCTCGGCCCTGTACTTTTACATATAGACTTGCATAATCAGGCCGTACCATGGCCGATCACGGCGATGGTAATATCAAAGTCGTGGTCCGATGTCGTCCACTTAACACGCGTGGTGAGTCTGCGTTCCGTGCCTCCGACATCGTTTGCCCTGTTCACATTAGTTAACTTCAGAGCTCGCGCGCGGTGCAAAGCCGCTTATTCGTATGTCTGGAAACCAAACACTCCTGGATCCACCCGAGTCGGGGTCTGCGCAGGAGAAGGCATCCTCGGGTCGCGCAACAGAACGCAAGACGATGGCATTCTCCTTTGATAAGAGTTACTGGTCCGCGGGTCCCCGTGACGAGCCGGGTTACTGCTCACAGCAAACGCTCTTCGATGACCTCGGGAAGGAGTTGTTAGATCATGGATTTGCGGGGTTCAATGCGTGTATTTTGGCCTGTGAGTTTTACATCCGCACTATGCGTTACTTGTTTGACAGAACCCCAAAGATGGGCAAACCGGTGCGTCCTATTTATGCGTTTCTTCATTGCACACCGACCTTCGGAGTAGGATCTGGAAAATCGTACAGGTATGTGTGAACTTCATCTATCTTGCCGCTAGACTCATTTACTCTCTTCTCATCGTTCGCTTCCCAATCCTACTCCTCCGCGCCCTCGTTCCTCACTTTCCCATTGATGTAGTATGATGGGCTGTGAGTTGGATTATCACGTGTTTCGCATATCACGATCGCTGAGAGCACGCGTCGTAGATGGACCGGACAAGGGCATAATTCCTCAGACGTGTAGCGAGCTATTTGCACGCGTGGTAGAGAAATGTGCGACAGACGAACACCTCAAATTTACCGTTGAGGTCTCTTATATCGAGGTGCGCAGTGAAGGTTGGACACTCTCAGATGTCTCATTTTTATCCTTCTCTTGTAGATATACAATGAGAAGGTCCGCGACCTGCTTAATCCGAAGAACACTGGCAATCTCCGTGTGCGTGAACACCCGATTCTGGGTCCCTATGTCGAGGATTTGTCGAAGCTTGTAGTGAATAACTACGAGGAAATGATGACGCTCATGGATGAGGGTAATAAGGCGCGCACAGTTGCCGCAACGAATATGAATGAGACGTCAGTGACTAGTCGATTTTGCGGCGCATTGTCCTCTTATTCTCCTATCGTCTTAGGTCCTCGCGGTCGCACGCTGTTTTTACACTGATACTTACCCAGATGCGTCACGATACGGACACGAACCTTGACACAGAAAAGGTGTCGCGGATCAGGTAGGATCGCTTGTCTTCCTTGCCATAAACTCAGGTCTGATCTCCGGTAGCCTGGTCGACTTGGCCGGTTCCGAACGGGCAAACTCCACTGGTGCGACCGGCCAACGGTTGAAGGAGGGTGCAAACATCAACAAGTCTCTCACAACCCTTGGAAAGGTTATTTCGTCACTTGCAGCGGCCTCGAGTAGCGATGGCAAGAGAGGAAAGAAGAAAGGTGACGATTTTGTGCCATATCGTGATTCGGTGTGTATGCATCCGGGCACGTGCAGAGTACCACCGTTATTCAAGCTACCCTGCAGGTCCTTACATGGCTTCTTAAAGATTCCCTCGGTGGGAATTCAAAGACAGCCATGATCGCAGCCATCTCCCCTGCTGACTACGAAGAGACACTAAGTACCCTACGGTATGCGGATCAGGCGAAGAAAATCAAGAATAAGGCTGTCGTCAATGAAGATCCAAATGCCAAACTTGTACGTGAACTCAAAGAAGAGTTGGAGATGCTCCGATGTGCGAATCTGATTTTGTGTTCTGTAATCACTGCCACTGCTGACGAGTGCTTACAAACAGCTCGCGTGGCGGGCTCAAGCGGCGAAGATGTTTACGATCCGAAGATCCCTGCCGAGAAACAGAAGGTTACGTACAGGACGAAGGACGGGATTCTCAGGACTGTCACGAAGGCTGAGCTGCAAGACCAACTCGAGTCAAGTGAGAAACTTATGCAGAGTCTCAACGAGACCTGGGAAGAGAAACTTCAGCGCACGCAAGAGGTCCAAAAAGAACGCGAGAAGGCTCTCGAAGAGTTAGGCATTACAGTCGAGAAAAACAATGTCGGTGTACACACTCCGAAGAAGGCGCGTATTTCTCTCATGAGGGCCAGTCTTCTCGCTCACCTCAGATGCTAGATGCCACACCTTGTCAACCTGGTACGTAGTCTATCTCAGTGGTGCTAATCAGGAGATCCTCACTATTTCGCAGAATGAGGGTGAGTTTGTAACCGGAAATATTTCATGATATTCACTGTGCGCGAAAGATCCTCTCATGAGCGAATGCTTAATCTACCAATTAAAGCCCGGTAGAACAACGGTGAACATCAACTAATGCGACCGACTTCTCTTTCTAACCTTTCACGTCCAAGGTTGGGGGCATGGACAGTGAAAAGGCTGTCCATATACGTTTGAGTGGCGATAACATCCTCGAGGAACACTGCTACTTCGAAAATACGGACGGAAAAGTGACTCTACATGCACTCCCAGATGCCATCACTGTACGTTTATATCGTCCCTTTATTCCGGGATCGTATGTAACAGTACACAGTTCCTCAACGGAAAGCAAATCTCTGCTGATCAGGTGCGGCTCTCGCTCAATGATAGGGTTCATCGGCTCAAATTAGAATATGTTCAGCCTCACAAGCTTCACTCTGGCTTCCGCATCATTCTTGGTGAGTCCGTTGGTGGCTGAAATGAACTAACTAAATCCATCGTGCGACAGGAGAACACCATGTTTTTCGGTTTAATAATCCCGAAGAAGTTCGGAAACAGCGTCATCGTGCGACCATGAAATCCAGTTTACACCTCAGCATGACTACCGCAGACCTTGAATCACGCCCCGATTCTCCAGTTTCCGCATCCGGTGAAGTAGAAGACGTCGATTGGACTTTTGCTAAACGGGAAGCGGCGCTTGCAAGACTTGGTTTAGATCCTGCCCTGGACAGCCTTCCGGACGGAGATCTCAACAAATTATATGAACGGATCACCATGGTCAAGAACATACGTGATCATAACTTGAAACATCGTCCCGAGAGTAGTCTCAGCCAGGCTGACGATGTGTGGAGCGAGTCTGGGCGCCCGTTTTCGAGTGATGCGTTGACGGACGACACAAGTGTCGACGCGGGACCGAGCCATGGCAGCCCTGACGCTGATGCCCTGAAGGAGGTCCAGATCCAGCTTGAGACGCAGCGGCAAGAATTTGAGTCGCGGTTACAGGCAATCTCAGAGTCGACAGAGGCTGAAGACCTCAAAGAGGAGAAGGACCACATGCAACACCAGCTCAAACTGGTACAAATACAGATGCGACGTCTGCTAGACGCCCGGGCCCGTGGGGAGACCGAGTTAGAGTCGGAGGTTTATGAGCCGACCCTGTACTCTGCCAAGCAGCTCAGGCTCATCCGAAAAGTCCTGGATAAATGGAGGGCGCATCGCTCGTTCTCGATGGCTGAAACCGTCCTATCTGCAGCCGTGTTAATAAAAGAGGCGAACGTCATCAGGTTTGTCTTTTCATTTCCCGGTGACGGTAAAACATTAACTGGGACTTAGCAAGGAACTTGGCAAAGACGTGATCTATAACTTCACGGTCGCCTCTGGTGGATCACTGGCCGCTCCTACCTCATCCATCAACACGATTGCTGGGCTTGATGAATTTGGAGATGTTGCAGATCCCGTGTTAATGTCCACGACCCAACCAACTGTTGCTGTGAAGGTTCTTGACAAGCGTCACAATGCCGTGTATGCTTGGTCGCTCGATCGCCTACGTCAGCAGGTGCAGCGCATGCGTAATCTCACCTCCTTCGTCGATCGCCCTTCATACTCCCAGCACTTTTCATCAGAGGAACCCTTTTACAATTCTCCGCCGCCGGAATATTCATTCGTCGGAAATGCTCTAGTCTCGCTCGCACCCCTGTCCCGGCGACTTTCCTCCACTTCTGTCGTCCCTATTTTCTGCCGATATACCGCTGAAGCAATTGGCTCTTGCCGGGTAGACATCAAGATTGTTAATGTGGTGATGACGCCCAAACACACCCCAAATTCCACCACAGTCTCCACCCGTTCTTCCTCTCCTGTGCCTGGCACAGTTCCCACGGGTAGCAAACTGAGCTTCTTTCTAACTGTCGATTCCGTCAAAGGACTCTCACCGCATGATTTTTCTGCAACTCATCTTCAAGTGCGTTTATCGTCGTTCGCGGGTCCAAACCTCAAAGCGGAAGAAATCTATCACTCAAATACTGTAGATTTGGACTCCTCTACTCCATCGGACCTTAAGTTTCGACGCACCTTCTTAATTGTGGTGAATTCGAAAGTCCAGAATCATCTTCGGCAGGGCTACGCCCCAATCGAGCTGTTCGCATCAATGCGGTCTCAATACCTCGAAAGGATGGAACGCTGGGACGAAATGCGCGAGCAGAAAACATATCCGATTATCCGTGCCCCAACCCTGGATTCCAAATCCGGGATCCTACAACCTATGCGTCGCTCTGAGACGGATTTCAATATGGAACAGTCGCACGACATAGTTTCCTGGCTACAAATTCGTGAACTTGGCCCAGACGGACAATACGTTCCAGTACCCGTTGTCACACAGGGTAACTTAGACCCTGGCGCTTTCAGCCTGCACCAAGGTTTGCAGCGGCGCGTTGTGCTCACAATGACATCGAACTCCGGGCGACAGCTCCCATGGGCGGAGGTTGTCAAGATAAAAGTTGGCAATGTCCGTCTCCTCGATGCAAAGGGTCGGGTGCATGAATCGTCCTCTCGCTCTCTTGTCACCCTTCCTCTGCAGCAAGACCAAGTGGTTGAGTTCAGACCAGATGGATCCGGCATTTTGTCCGCAGAGTCGTTGTGGGACTCGAGTATCCATAATTCGGTCTTGCTAAATCGGGTAACACCACCGAATCAGCGCGTACTTTTACAAGTTTCGTGGACCATTGCTGTTGAAAGTTGTGCGGACCCAGTTCAGTTTTCGATGGACATGGCCGTTACAATGCAAACGCGAGACGCCCGCCCGCCTTCCCGACTTATGGCATTACTCAGCTCTACGAGGATTCTGTCCAAGATCAGCAATGTTTTCCGGGTGAGGTTGTCACCGCCTCTGACACGGTCACCGAAAGACCTATGGCGGTTGGACA
Source organism: Russula aff. rugulosa BPL654 (assembly GCA_022496225.1). NCBI lineage: Eukaryota > Fungi > Basidiomycota > Agaricomycetes > Russulales > Russulaceae > Russula > Russula aff. rugulosa BPL654. The sequence continues at coordinate 71,790 of WTXE01000091.1, read as the reverse complement.
CGTCGGAGAAGTACGTGCGTGGAGAAGAAATACTTGGAGGCTGGCATCCGCGTGGGATTGCCGTCGTCGAAGATCATACAAAGCTTATTGCGATGGAACGTCGTGCTGCAGACGTGCAGGCGGTGCGCGTGATATTAGCAAACTCTCCCGTGGTCGCACAACCGCCGCAGGCAGACGCCGCGGTTTGGGGTTCAGAAAAACACCTTCGAAAGTCCCTTGAGCTTTGGCAGAAGCGCTTTGGGTATCATGGCCAGGTTTGGAGCACTTTCGGCTGCTTGATGATTGACTTCTTATATTTATACCTTCCCAGATTGTTTTAGGTCGGGAAGTTTCCGAATTGGGGGATGCGGACAAGCCAGCTCCCCGAAATCAAGATGCACGTAGCCGATCCGAGTCACCACAGCCACAGCTCATTGCCAGCACGAAGCTCGTCCCTCGCAGGTGTGTGACACGACATCCTTTTTTCTGCCCATCGTTGACGCCATTCAGTGATGTTCCAACGAAGAAAGGCCATCTCATGATCCTTGTTGATGCCACTCAGGATATTTGGGAACGGCGGTGGTTTGTGCTCCGAAGGTGATGAAAACTTCAATTCGTCCACCTCGTATCGGGTTGTTCTCACACAGTGACAGACCGTATCTCTATGTCTATAAACACTCCAACGAGGTTGAAGAAGTAACAGTTATTGGTTTAGACGGAGTCAACATAGAAAGCAATCCAGAAATGGAATCACTCCTTGGGGTAAGCCGCGGCAACGCTGGTCTTCCTTTGCATATACAATATTGACATACCCCAAAAGAAACCGTTCACATTCACACTCTTTACCTCCTCAAACTCACACGCACTTGCGGCGCCCAATCTCAGGGAGTTGCGTTCATGGACAACTAAACTGGATCCTACACGTTTGCCGTCTTAATCGCATTGTTTTTGTCGCTGATCGGTTTTTTTTGATGCACTAGAGCGTCTATTATATCTTCGTGGAATAGTACTATACCATATTTTCCTATCTCTCATTTATTCTCTAGAACCCATGTATGCTACACCGTGCAAGATTGGCCGGAACCACTAATGTATTCTGGAGTATCGGGAAACCCACCATACAGTACCTAAAGGGACTAAGATACAATAACCGACTCGTTTGGTACTGGCCCTGCAGCGCTCTCCGTGAAAGTGCTGTAGTAGAGCCGGCTAGCAACCTCCCCAACAACCCAATCAAGTCCCTCGAGAAGGTTGTATCCCGTTATCGCGCTGCAGGGGATAATACTCCATTGATGGGACTTGATTGCTGGGAGATCCAAAGCCTTGGAAGAAGAGAACCCACGTCAGCCAAGAGAGCTTTTCACCAAGTTGGACACTTGACTAACCTGCTCTATCTCCTTGTCAGTCATAGAGCCGTGTATATCCTGCTTATTGGCGAAAACAAGCAAGGATGCGCCAGCCAATCTCTGAAAGAGACGGTCACGTTACACAGGATGTCACCATACAGTATGAATGTACGCACATCTTCGAGGAGTAAACTATGAAGCTCTTCCTTGCAGTCACCCAAGCGCAATCTATCACCAGAATCGACAACCCAAACAAGTGCATCAGTCTGTTCGAAGTAGTTTCTCCAGTAGGGGCGGAGTGTCCGTTGACCGCCCACATCCCCTACGAGTCTTTCAGATAGCGGAAAAGAAATGAAACGTTTGCCACGAACATATGTTCAGCGTGTAGCTGCCAAAGTTGAATCATTGTCCCCGAACGATTGAGGAGAAATATTACCGTCCATGCACAAATGTCTTGATGTTAAATCCAAGCGTTGGGCTCACGCCTGAAATATCTTCGTCATTGAGTTTTTTCAGTATGGTAGTCTTCCCGGCATTGTCAAGACCGCTGCCCCAGGTTTCATTTCAAGTTGGACTCGCAAATTTCCCATTGATGTTAACGGCTCACAGAAACAACAGTCTCATCTCCTTCTCCTTTTGCCGGTTCTTCCGTATTATAGTGAGCAGCCCCATAAGAAAGTAGAAAGTTCCAGGGAGGTGAACTAGATGAGAGATGATTCCGTCATTCGCATTCGGCACGGCTGTGACCGTGGGCGGTGCCGAGATCCGACTGTACTAAGGCTCCGCACTCACATCCTACAGTTTACTTTCTACCATCACTGCGCTAAAATCATGGCGCCGAAGAACAAAGGGAAGAAGGGGAAAAATGCAGATGACGATGCTTTCTGGTGCGTCACGATCGATTTCTTCATGATGTTATGATGTTATAATATAGGCGCTCATCACAGGGACAAAGTTGGGACATCCGTTGCAGGGAACAATCTCGCATCCACTGCCGAGGGTTCCAATGTGGAAGATCAATCTGATGCCCCGCGATCTAGTGGTTTTTCATCGTTTGCAGCTCTGGGTATGGAAGTCAGTTCCGGACAAGTAGATGAAGAGGATTTCGGAGGTCTTATGGTACGCTTTCACATCGATCCACTTGCGTCGAGCAGACAGCGATTTGGCTTTCGCACCCTAGTCCACATTACGGGCAACTCAGAAGAATAAGAAGAAGAGTAAGATGAAGAAAGATGACAACAAGGAGCCGTCTGTATCTTTCGAAAGTGGACCTCCCCCTGGTGAAGGTTCAGACGGAGAGGCTGCCGCTGCGAAGGGTGACATCTCTGCCCCTAATCAGGTGTAGTAGTCACGGCCGATGATCTTGCGGATGAGGAATGGGGACAAGTGAAAGAAGGCGAAGTCCCAAAAGTACAGTCAAAAAAAGAGAAGGAACGATTGAAGAAGGAGAAGGAGAAGGTCAATTTTATTTTGGCTCTGCGTGACCCTAACTCCAGAGTACTCATGCTGCTCAGGCAAAGAAAAAGGCTCAGACGGCCGCGAAGAAGGCCCAATCGGGCGAAATGGCGACAACAGTGACCACGGAGCCTGTACAACCTGCCCCTGCGCCGAAGAAGAAAAAGGGTACGACCGGCATCAGTGCACTGAAAGCTATGATGGAAGAGAAGAAGCGGATCGAAGAGGAGGCGAGAAGGAAGGAAGAGGAAGAGCGCAGGCGCATTGAGGAAGAGGATCGCAGAGCTGAGGAGGAGGCACGACGGAAAGAAGAAGAGAAGCAACGCAAAAAAGAGAAAGAGAAGGTACGTCGTCCCCCCCCCCCCACGTCCGTCATTGTGGCCTCACCTGCCATCTCAGGCCAAGCGCGAGTTGGCGAAGAAGGAGGGGCGACTCCTTACTAAGAAGCAAAAGGAAGACCAACGTGCTGCGGAGATACGCAAGCAGGCCTTACTTGCATCGGGTGCACAGATTGAGGGATTACAGCAACCCGCCGCCCCTTCAAAACGACCAGTGTATGGTAATCGCAAGAAGGGCGGACCTGCTAAGGGCGGCTCGCCTGCACCCGAATCTGTGCCCCAGACTCCTGAGCCGCCTCATCCAAATGAACTTACGCCTGAGCCCATACCTACACCCGAACCTGAACCCACTGCTGTCCCAGACGATTGGGAGGCAGCCGAAGAGGAGAAAGCTTCACCGACTGCGGATGTGAAAGAGTCATGGGATGACTCCAGCGAAGAGGACGAAGAGAAACCAGCACCACTTGCGACTCCTGCATCGAAACCCACCCCTATCCCCACGCCCAAAGCGACAACAAAGACTGTCCCCGCGAAAGGTTTTTCTCTCCTGTCCGTTCATTATAGCTTGTCTGATTTGCATCTAGCTAACAATGCACCCACAAAGCCGGAAGCTCCGAAGGTAGTTCCCAATGTCGCTTCTCCTTCCAACGTCAAGCCTGGGGCGACGAAAGTCAACCCTCCCGCGGAAGAGAGTTCTGAAGAGTCTGGATCAGAGGACGACTCAGAAGAGGATTCCTCGGAGGAGAGTGACGAGGACTCGAATTCATCAGAAGAAGCCCGAACAACTGTTCAGCGGATGGCTGCGCAGCGCAAGGCAGAGGCTGCTGCCCGACGCCAGAAGGCGCGCGAAGAAGCACTAGCGGCTGGAAACAAAGACGACCTTCGTAGCCCAATATGTTGCATTTTGGGACATGTTGACACTGGCAAAACCAAACTTTTGGATAAAGTGCGTTCCACTCACTGGGCCGGTCATAATGCTGACGTCTAGCAATTCTCAGATCCGGCAAACGAACGTACAGGAGGGAGAAGCTGGCGGTATTACACAACAAATAGGTGCAACGTTTTTCCCCGTGGAGGCTATTCAAATGAAGACGGCCGTTTTGAATCAAGTACTGTCTACCTTTCTTTACTTGATCATTTCTCCTGACTGTGTCCTCAGAACGACGAATTCAAAGTCCCAGGGCTCCTTATTATCGATACCCCGGGACACGAGTCCTTCACGAATCTGCGCTCTCGTGGCAGCTCGTTATGCAATATAGCCATCCTCGTCGTAGATATCATGGTAGGTTCTCTAGACGTTCTACCCCGCCCTGCGCTTAACTTGTCGCGTAGCACGGCCTCGAACCACAGACACTGGAGTCATTGCGGTTACTCCGCGATAGGAAGACACCATTCATCGTCGCGCTTAACAAGGTTTGTTTGCTACTACCTCAATTCATCTAGGAGCCCTGACGGCTGCCAGATCGATCGGATCTATGGATGGGACGCAACGCCTGACGGGGCTTTCCGAGAATCTTTGGCAAAGCAGAAGCGCACTGTTCAGCGCGAATTCGAGGACAGAGTGCAGAAAACAATTCTGGCGTTCGCTGAACAGGGCCTTAACTCGGTGCTCTATTACGAGAACAAAAATTTCGCGCGGAATGTCTCCCTGGTGCCGACGTCTGCCATCACTGGCGAGGGTATACCCGATATGATCATGTTACTTGTGAACCTCACCCAGCAGCGTATGAGCGACCGCCTCATGTACTTGTCGGAGCTCGAGTGTACTGTACTTGAGGTCAAGGTCATCGAGGGCCTAGGTACCACGATAGATGTAGTCCTATCCAACGGCATCTTGCACGAAGGCGACAAGATTGTAGTTTGTGGGCTCAATGGCTCAATAGTCACACAAGTACGAGCCCTTCTGACCCCTCAACCACTCCGTGAGCTACGAATCAAAGTACGTATGTTCCCCTGTGAATTCCACTTGACCCTTATGCCCCTCGATAGTCCTCGTACGTACACCACAAGCAAGTCAAAGCAGCGCTTGGTGTCAAGATAGTCGCACCTGACCTTGAAAAAGCAATCGCGGGATCGCGTCTCCTTGTGGCCGGGCCTGACGATGACGAGGATGATTTGCGCGAGGAGGTCATGACCGATTTGACGTCGCTACTCAACTCGATCGACAAATCTGGTCGCGGTGTGTGTGTGCAATCGAGTACGCTTGGCTCGCTCGAAGCACTACTCGATTTCTTGAAGGTCAGCAAGATTCCGGTGTCAGGCATCAATATTGGTCCTGTGCATAAGAGGGATATTATGCGAGCAGCGACGATGCTGGAGCGGGCCCGCGAGCTTGCATGTATTCTCTGTTTTGATGTCACCGTCGATAAAGATGCGGAACGTCTCGCAGAGGAGATGGGGATTCGACTCTTCAAGGGTATGCCCAAAGCTGTCCCAATTCTTTCATCTACCGCTTTCTGAAACGTGTTGCCGTAGCGGACATCATCTACCACTTGTTTGACGCATTTACGGCGTACAACGCTGAGATTGTCGAAGCGAAACGTCGCGATGCAGCTCCCATGGCTGTTTGGCCCTGCCGTCTGAAAACTATCGCTTGTTTCTGCAAACGGGATCCAATCATTCTGGGTGTTGATATCCTTGATGGCACGTTGCGCGTGGGTACACCCATGTGCGTCGTGAAGAGTGACCCCGCGACGGGTGCCAAAGAAATCATCGAGCTCGGCAAGATGTATGATTCTCATTTGTCTCGTACGTAGCTATGTGACTAAGACGGCTTCCACAGCACATCTCTGGAGATCAATCACAAGAATATGGATGTACGCATATAAATGATCATTTGGCTAGAGGCCATTTTGATAAGTTTATTATTTAGCTTGTAAAGAAGTCGCAGGCTGGCGGCGGCGTTGCTGTCAAGATCGAGCACGCGGTATATCAATCGGCTAAGATGTTTGGCCGGCATTTCGATGAGAAGGACGAGGTGTACAGTCGGATATCGCGACAGAGCATAGACGTCTTGAAGGTCTGCCCGCCTCGCATGCGCGCCCCGCTTCTTTTGACATTGTCGACAGGACTCCTTCAAGTCAGATGTTTCGAATGAGGAATGGCTGCTGATCAAGGCGTTGAAATCCGTGAGTCTCATCCACCGTTTCCCACCACTTAGCGTTGACGGCCGATCGTAGCGTCTTGACATCTCGTGAGGCGCTGAAAGGTTTATCATCTTCAAGCCCCCGTTCTTAAGTACCAACCACTGGCAGCTGCATTCATTACTTATCCCATTTCATTTTGCGTAACTGTTATATCACTGTTCGTGTACACCACTAAACAATGTATTCACGATACCTGTAGCCATTGTAACAACCGATTTGTCTGAGAAGCACGACTCCTCTTTCACAAAGCGTGTAAGAAGTGTAAGAAGATTGAAAACCTCGTAATCTTTCGGACTCGGAGAACCGATTGGTGCCAAACAAAACCAAATATCCTCCTCGACAATCCACACTCATGCCGTCGCTCGCGCGGTATATTCGCGGCATTCGTGCCATTGGTTTGAAGGAATGGTGGCACCAAATGCAATATATTGGTGACGTCAAAGCTGGCACATTCATGGGCTCTGACCAGTGTGTATCCCATTAACGGAGACGATTCGTATTATTAAACATTGGGACGTCCACAGGTTCGGGAACCGTTATTTCGAGAATCTCAACGCAGAAGAGGAAGTACCAGGTACGTTTTCGTCTACCTTTTGTTGTCGTATATCGTCTCTCATGGGAATTAAATTTCTTCAGGTCGTCATCGTTGGGTCGACTTTGCTCAGGTGGGTCACGAACGAGAGGCAGGAGCGCGGAGCTAATTCGAACCTTTCTTCTTCTTCTTCACTGGTAGCACGATTTCAATGCCTCGCAAGTACCTGCCGAATGGCATTCATGGCTTTCCCACATTCGAAAGGAAGCACCGCCGCAAGATGCAGTCATACAGAGCTCCACGCCGTCATGGAAAGCGGTGTGTATCCCCCCCTCTGGTTTCACCTCCCCCGTTGCTAATTGTGTTATGCCATGCTCGCCACTAGCCATGGGTCGAAAATCTGACTGGTACCCGCGGTGCATACCGGTCCTATAACACTGTCAAACCCAAGATTGAAGCGTGGCAGCCCAAAGTGGTCCAGCGCGGCACACCCCTCCAGTAGACTTTGTCCTGTACATCTTAGCACACCAATCTGGGATAATCAATCATCAATTTTATTTCAATTTCTATCACCGTTCGTTCGTCTTTGGAATAGTATATCCTCTACGACCATCTCTGCCAAGGCTAGACTTGAAGTGAGCCCAGGGCTCTCGATACCCAAGAGACTGATCATCAGAGCTCTCCCTTTGCTTCCCTCAGCATAGTCTGTCCGTACTACAAAGTCCTGGAACGGCGCTCCGGGAGGGGCAAGTTTCGGACGAATGCCAGCATAATCCGGTTGAAACCCTTCCAGTTTTACCCCCGGTAAATACTGCAAAACTGCAGCATGCATGGAACGAGCGCGTTCCTCGTCAGGCGAAAGATGTGGCTCCCATACTTCCTCGTCGCGCTTTGCATTTTCGGGGGCAGATAGCCAGTCAATGTCTGGTCCAAAGCGCACGTTGCCGGCCATGTCGAGAGTGAGGTGTGTGCCGAGTGAGTGAAACGAGGCGCCTTTGGCGGCGGATGCCTCGTCCGCTGGATAAATGAGGTGTTGGATGTCCCGAACACCCGGTCCGCGATATGCAGCGTATGCACCGCGCGCAAAGTACATCGGGATGTGTCTGGAGGGCGGGAGAATCTCGTTGAGCACGCTGGTGGCGCCAAGGCCCGCGGCATTGATTACCACTGGTGCCAGCGTGGCATCGGCATCATTCTCTTCGGTGCCCGTTACAGTCTGCACGACCCACCCAGGCCTTTGGGCGGCTTGTGTTGTATTGCTATCAATACGCACCGCACGCGTCGCATAGGCAATCGTGCCGCCCGTGTCTTGAATATCCCTCTCAAGACTGGTAAGCAACGCAACAGAGTCTACGATACCCGTCGAAGGACTCCATAATGCAGACGTGATCTCGCGTGCGAGTTGTGGCACGCGCTCACGTGCGGCGTCACCACTGAGTATCTCTGTCGGTAACACCTGTGGATCAGTAGAATGGTTCCAGCGCGGAGGCGCGCGTAGGGCCTGGGCCTTTGCGTGCATTTTGGCGAGATACTCGCGCTGCTCTTCGCGCCCTACGACGAGTTTGCCTAGGCGCCGGTGCGGGATGTTGTACTTGGCGCAGTATGAATACATCATCTGACGGCCGCGCAGACAAAGACGCGTTTTGAGTGAATCGGGAGGATAGTAGAGACCTGCCTTGACAATTGAGAAACTGGCATGAAGAGGGGAGGGGAGGGGAGGGGAGACTGGGCATTTCCGTACCAGCATGAATGACTTCGGAATTACGCGAGCTGTCAGTGATGGATAGGTGATTTGCAACACATCGTCAAGCCAAGAATATTCTGTATTCACCAAAAGTGGTTTAGGGTGCTCACCTCGTCTCCTCCCCGGGACGTGTACGCCGCTCGATGAGTATTGTCAACTTGTCTGGAAAGCGCTGTAAAAGCGCGCGCGCCACTGCAAGCCCAACAACACCTCGCGTTCCGGGTGAACAGTAATTTCCATTTTAGCCGTCGTTGACAATATGGCATATTTGGAGCCTACCTCCACCGATGATAATGTGATCCACTGCGGACACGGGTGACTTTGGGTGCAGGGATGATGTAAGAAACTTGTTGTAGGAGGGTGTGCGATGCCGTACCTTGGACCTGTACCTCCCAGCGTTGTTCAAGGACGTTGTGAGGCGACGTATGCCAGCTTGCATACTTGGCGAAAGGAGAGATCGACGTGAGCACGAAGAAGCACCGCCGTCATGGCAAGTGTATACAGTACGTAATTCCAACTAATTGGCAGGTGAGATGATCATCGATCATCGGCGGGCCAGTGTGGGGTATCAATACATCATTCGCTTCCTTCACACCCCCATTTCCAAGACCTCTCATTTGCATGCTCGTCCGCGTTCATGCCTACTATGAACATGCGGGGCTTGGCAAACACACAAGATAATACAAAACGTGGTTGAACACAAGACATGGACAGACGACAGCAGCGGACAGCTGTCAATCGTTTCTCTTCTCGTCTCTTGCGCCAATGTCTGTTCCGAGTCGAGTCCGGCCGTCCACGGACCTAGGGGGCTCTTTCCGACCCTCGCGCTAGAGTACTTATTATTAGAGGCGGCGGGGGCCGAGAACTACTATATGGAATACTACTTTTCCGTTTTCCCGACCAGGCGGGTTCCTGCGCAGTGACGAATTTGGCGCCCAAACCGCCACCTAATTCCACGACCCCTTACACATGGCAAGTCGGGCGGTTTCTTTTCATGACAAATAGAGGCCATTTCGGTTAGAGAATGTGCGTAGTCGAACCACCCCAACCTCTCCAACTTATTAGATGTTTTGGTGTCTTGCCTATGTTCATATTGCATTCTCCCTCCTCCCAGCTTCGTCGCCCCTGCTCCCGTGCGATGGTCCCGCGCATATCTCGGACTAAACAGGACGATTCTGCGCCTCGCCCGAGACAACGCCGTCAACATATCGACGCTCAGGTAAGCCGATCTTTCTCCGGAATCAAAGTCCTATTCTAAGCCTGTCATGACGTGGGTCGGTATCACAAAGTTGGGAACTCGGCACACTGGCCCAGGCGTTGACTGAGTCTGAGTGGCCGAAACTCACCCCGTTTATGCCAAACACCATCTTCCCTCCGGATCCCCTTCCATGGTATGAGAATGCGTACGATGTTCTATCAATCGCAGAAGCGTAAGTGTCCTTTCGGTACATGCAACTCCTCGTGACTTCTCTTGCTGATCGCACGCAGGACCATCAACAACAAGACCAATAGTAGTTCGGGTCCGCTTATCGATGGGGACGGCTCTGTGGGCGATCCCGCAAGTAAGCCCGTTTGCGTTTGAGTTGAGGTATGCGGTGCTTATCTCGACGGCTATCATAGGTCTGGGATCTGCGGTGCTTTTGCGCAACTGGACACGAGTGGACCTCAGCGATACTCGATTTTCGTTCGCTGCTGGAGAACAACTCGGATATCTTCTAAACCAGGCGCCGCGCTCCCCATCGGGTGCCATCTCCCATAGGGAAGACGAAGTCGCGCTTTGGTGCGTTCTCCGATCGGCCGAACCTTACTCTTTCTGACCCTATCTTGGGTCGTGCTACTTGAACATTCCTTTCCGCCGCGCGCACGCATCCAGGGCAGACTTTGTATATATGGCACCTCCCTTCATCGCATATTTTGGTGCCCTCCAGAATGACTCTGGAGGGCTTGCATTGTTGCAGATTGCGTACGATCAGATTAGCCTGTATCGTCAAGCCCTCTTCGACCAGAATGTAAGTTTATGGAGACACATAGCAAACGGGTCTTCGGAGGACACTGGTCATTGGGGAACTGGTGCGTGAGTTTCAGTTTATCCACGTAAAGCTGGTAATTCTAAAGTTTCTGATGTAGGGAACGGTTGGGCGGCAGCCGGAATGATGCGTGTCTGGTCTATAATCAACCGGTCCAGTTTCTCCTCGAAGATGCAGGCACAGCAAAACAATCTAACACAGTGGGTTGACGAGATACTCACGGGTGTGTGGAGATATCAGGTACGCTACAAAGTTCCTTGGCACTAGGGATTTACTCAGCTCAAGCGTCGCACGCGCCCATAGCGAAGTAACGGGACGCTCCTGAATTATGTCGACCAGCCGGATTCGTTCGCGGACTCGGCGTCAACAGCTCTGCTCGCAGCGACGACGTTCCGGTACAGCCTACTGACGTACGACGATAAGCATGACGCGGCCGCAATGCAGGCCTTGAGCCTGTGTGGCAGAGCATAGACCAGAACGGATGGCTGCTCAACGTCGTCGATCCGGAAAATTTCACCCAGCCGCTTGAAGGTGGTGCGCATAGCCCCGAAGCACAATCTTTTGTGTTACTTCTTGCGGCCGCATGGGCTGTGTTCTAGTAGACTGCCGCCACCAGGTCCAGTCTATTATACTGTAGCCCGAGACCTTATAGATGCTTACTATAGACGACTGCGAGATGATGATGACGATAATGGTGATGATGGTGATGATTACGGGCTGTGTATGGACTGATGATTTAGATTTACGGACTGACGGTATTAACGTTGTTACGAAGTGCGATAGTGAACACTGCCTGTACTCGAGTAAAACACTGTACTTCGTTTCATTAGCTTCAAATGTAGAATAATATCTTGAATGTCTCAAATACCTGGCCGTAGGCAGCAGCTGTGCCGAAAACGATGTGTGTTTAGGACATCGAAATTTAAGGATTGCGATGTCGAGCGTTGTTTTTTCGTCATGTGGGACAACTAGAGGGCATAACCAAGGACTTGGCGCGCGAACATGTGAAAACTCGGTCTGTACGGACCGAACATCGGTGTAACCGCCCAGCTGCAGACTGCAGTGTCTGCAGTGTCACCGTAGCAGTGACACACGCCGCAATTATACGACGATATGGGGTCAAAACAACAAAACGAGTATACCCTAGAGGAGGTTGCACAAGTGCGTCTATAGCACACTGTCACGGAACTACAGAACTCGGTGACCTAATGCTCTGGCCAGCACAACAAGGAGGGTGATGTGGTACGCTTTACTTGGCCATCTCAGCCGAACGATTAATTTAATCTCGCATCCAGTGGATCATCGTCGACTCACGGGTGTATGATGTATCCAAATTTGCTGGCTTGCATCCAGGAGGCGCTGCCGTGCTGCTCGTCGACTCAATAGGTATCAACCCATCCCTCACCATAGCCTAAAGGCAAAAAAGTCCTCACAGAAAGCATGACACACTAAAAACAGCGGGGAAAGATGCCACCAAAGCGTTCTTCGGTCTGCATCGACAGGAAGTGCTTTACCGTCCTCAGTACGCGCGCTTGCAGATTGGCACTGTCAAAGGCAGGGAACCGCAAATTAAGCCGCTCGCGGCGGACGCACTGTCCCAAGTACCCTATGCGGAGCCGTCATGGCTCACGCCTGGCTTCTCCAGTCCGTATTATAACGAGGGTCACAGGCGCTTCCAGCGGTCTATGCGCGAACTCGTCAATGAGGTTGTCCTGCCTGACGCGATCGCCTGTGAGGACAATGGAAAGCGTATCTCCCAGCACGTTGTTAATAAACTTGCGTGAGTCCGGGCAGCATGTGCGTTAGCTTTATTATGGCGCGATGTGCTCATGCGAACAGGGAAACAAATATCATTGGCATGCGTTTGGGCCCTGGGAAGTATCTGAAGGGTAGGACGCTCCTGGGTGGTGTAATCACACCGGAGGAGTTTGACCACTTTCACGAGGTGTGCTGTTCGCGTTCCTAATCATTCACTAATCGATTAATTACCATCATCTAGCTCATCATCAACACAGAGCTTGCGCGCTGCGGCACGCGAGGATATATGGACGGTCTGCTGGCCGGCGGCGTGATCGGTCTACCGCCTGTCCTCAACTTTGGTTCTCCTGAGCTCCAAGCAAAAGTCGTCCCGGAGGTCCTCGCTGGCAGGAAATTCATCTGTCTAGCGATCAGCGAGGCGTTCGCAGGAAGCGATGTCGGCGGTATGCAAACGTATGCTTACAAGGACGGTAACGAGTGGGTCATCTCGGGTACGAAGAAGTACGTATTGTCTTTGCCGTAAGTTGGGATCGGGTGGTTCGTCTTGCTGATGCGTGAGCGAAACCTGGTAGATGGATAACGAATGGCACGTTTGCGGACTACTTCACTGTTGGATGCAAGACGGACGGCGGATACACCGTCGTTCTCGTGCCGCGCTGCGACGGGCTTTCCACCAAGCCAATCAAGACCGCGTACTCCGCCACTGCAGGGACGGCATTCGTGACGTTCGACAAGGTCCGCGTACCGCTGTCAAACACACTCGGTAAAGAGGGCAAGGGCATGTCGGTCATTCTGAGCAACTTCAACCACGAGCGATGGATGATTCTTTCCATGAGCTTGAGCACGCAGCGCCTAATCGTAGAGGAATGCCTCAAGTATGTCCTTTTCCCTGACTATATCTCTCGCCCTTGGCACCGACGATGACACGTCCGTATTCGTATAGGTGGTCGCAGCAGCGCCAAGCATTCGGAAAACCTCTAAGTTCTCAAGCCGTCATCCGTTCAAAGCTAGCTCAAATGATCGCGCGCGTCGAGTCTGCGCAAAACTGGCTTGAGAATGTCACACACCAAATGAATAATGTACGTCCCCAACTCATTCCATCGTTTTTTGGACGATTTCTAATTTACTTCTTCCCCGTTGTGTCTATAGATGTCATACAACGAGCAGTCGGAGAATATCGCTGGATCGATTGCTCTCCTCAAGCAGTAAGCCTCTCACTTCCCGCATACAGGACAGCGACCGAGTTTTTCTGGTCGCAGGTATGTTACAAACACAGGGCGTGCTACCGCAGAAGACGCAGCGCAAATATTTGGTGGACGATCCATCACACAAACTGGCATGGGCAAGTTGGTTGAGAACGTGCGTCATTCGTACACTCCCATTCATTTTTCGTTGTACTATGCTAAGTGAGAATTTTCGATTCAGTACCATCGTACGTCACCGTATGACGCAATTTTGGGTGGTGCAGAGGATGTTATGGGCGATCTTGGTGTACGACAGGCACTGAGGAAAATGCCCAAAAACGCTCGATTGTGACAGACTGATGACGGTGAACTCATCCTAGCCGGACTGTTCTATTTGTATTTTAAGTATTTTGCCTTTGCTCAAGAGGTTCCAGTACATTGCAAGCTGTCATGAAATATGTTTGTCGAGAGGCTATCGTACCATCTCGTATTCCTAAAGCGCTCGCTATTGACCACGTGTGTGCCTTCCACTCTCACTAGCTACCGCTAGCTAGCTTGCAAGTTCGTGAAGTGGTATGCGATCGGCACCCAGTGCTCAGCCAGTCACATCGCGCCGTTAAATGGTCGTGGTCGGGGGCTCAAGGAGTCCTGCAGAGCCTGGCTGAGCGCCGCGAAGCCCTCTGAACCCATACCCCGCGGTTACATCTCCGAGCTATGGGCTGTCTGGATGTTACTAAAAATATTTGATGAAATTTCTGAAAAAACAAACAAAAACTCTATGTTTGATGTATTCGACGTGTTTCTTAGACAGTGTTAATTATATATGATGGAAGTAATCAGTAATATGGGTGGTAGTCAATGCCTGAGATCTCTCCAACCGCAACTGACGTCCAAATGAGGCCAAAATCGCCTCAAGCTTGCGTGCGACTGGATCATTAACATGTCCAGCATATCTGTTGATGACAGATATTGCCTGAAGCACCTCGCGATACGTTGGACGTGGTTCAAGTGGTGTGTCATCCTCTTCATCGATGGGCTGTTCTTCCTGTGCGTTGTGTGCAGCCAACACAGCCTGACAAATTTCTTCGTCTGTCGTGTCGTCCATCAGAGTCATCCGGGACTCTTCAGCCGGGTTAAGCATGGCCTCGATGATGTCCATCCTGTTCTTGCTTTGAAGTACACCGGTCGCTTCCAAGTCGTCAAGAGCACGTCTGAGCTCATTCTCAGTGGCCGCGATGGGATCCTGATCGTGGGAAGGGGTGTGAAGCGGCGATGAGGTCGGAACGGGAGGTTGGGCTGACGCAGAAGAATCCGTGCCAGTGGGAGGCAAGATACCTGCCTTATGCCAGCAGTGTCTAATGGTCGTGGTGTCCACCTCGCGCCAAGCAAGATCGGCCAGCCGCATAGCCTGAAGTTGATTGATGTCGTAGATTTCGGAAGGGGTGACACCTGCGTCGTAGTGGTCCATCGCCCGTTGAATGTATTTTGCATAATAATGTGCCTTGAAGCATCTGATGATACCCTGGTCCATAGGTTGGACGTGAGCTGTGAGATTTGGTTCGAAGTTCACAACACGGATGTTTTGAAGACCATCTTCTGGAACGATATGGCCCGAGAAAATGTCTTGTAAAAGAACGATCTTGCGCCCCGTCGCACCCAATTCACGATCCCACTGTTGGAGCCATTCCTGATATAGATCGGCAGTCATCCAGGCTTTCACGTTGTTTCGGTAATGGAAACCAAGTTGTGCGCCTGTTTTGTTTTGAAACGCTCGAGGCTCCTTTGCCTTCCCGATAATAAGAGGTGGCAGTTTCTCCGATCCGTCCGCGTTCGATGTGAGAAGATATGTCAACCGAACCTTCTTCTCCTTGACCCCGGAAGTCTTTTTGTCAGCGAGACCTTGATCGGGAGGCATACTATCTATCACATCAGCATGACTGGAAACCAAGATGAAAAGTGGCCGGGTGCTTGCCCATAGAATAAGCCCGTCTCATCCGTGTTGAAAATATCCCGTGGCTCAATGCCATACTCCTTAACAAGATCTTGAATGCGTTGTCGCTCCCTTTCGACTGTTTCCAGGTTTGCCGATGCAGCCTCGCCATGACGTTTGAACTCTTTCAAGTCATTCCTAGCCTTGAACCGAGCCAACCAACCATTGCTCAACTTGAGGCGGTCATCCTTCGGAACACCCACCAGGTCCGCAAATCTTGTCCATTTCTGGCATAAGACCTCGTCTGTGAGAAGAATGTTGTCCGACATCGCTTTCGACACCCATAAGTCCATCATCTCCGTAACCTCTGGACGCTGGGTAGTTTGTCGTACACGTTTTGCTGTCCGCGCCCCACCGTGACTGCAAGCCCATTCTTCTCGCCACCTATCTTCCTCCCTTACCCATGCTGAGACGAGGGGCTGCTTGATTCTGAGGTTTGGATAAATTGGATTGAAGTGTCCCGCTGTTTTGGACTGGTTTTCACCGTTGGCATGGTACCAATCCAAGATTTCGATGCGCTGAGCTAGCGTTGCATTCTCCTTCTTCGTGGAAACTGGCATGGCCTGCGTGGGTCCATCCTTCTGCTTGTTGGCTTCTCTGTGTGCGTGTTGCGGGCCTGTGTTTGGTCAGTTTCAGTCATGAAACCAGGAAAGTATGGACGCACGCTTTCGCTTTTTTCCTACTGCCCTGCTGAGATTACCTGCAGCTTCTTGTAACTTCCTCACAACGTCCTTTTGTTCGCCATCCAGTCTCGCAAAGCCGCGCTCGTAGTCTGACGCATTCTCCAAAGTCTCCAGAACCCGTTGTTCATCCACCAAATTGGCATCACAGTCAAGCCATCGCTCGTCTTGAGATGAAATTGACTTCTTTTCCGCCAGTTGAGCCCGAAGAGCCTCCTCCTTTGCCTTGTTTCGATTGTCGAGGATTTTCAGCCCTTTTCGAAGGACTTCAAGCGGCCTCAATGCCATTGTAGATGACAGGATGAAGAGATGACGAGATGATGTGAAAATGAGACAACAAGAATCCTTGCAAGATTCAGAATTTCAGAGAGAGATGAGGAACGAAGACACGTCTGAATTAACACAAGAGTTGTATGGGCGGGAGGCTGTGAGGGCGGGAAGGAATAGGATTCGTTCGCAGTTGCCTTAGTAACTTGTGCCGGTGATTCAATTGAAGTGTCAAAGAGTAAGCGAGTGCGATGGTCGAGTTGGACGCGTGGTTGATGGGCACTCCAGCATACTGTAGTTGTTCCGTCCAATCCAATCATGGATCCTATCTTCCAATTTTCACGAAAATCTGCAAAAATTGGTTTCATTTGCATGGGTTTTGGGTCACGAAGGGTATGGGGTAATGGGGGTATCACAAAGGTATGGGTTATCCGAGCCATGGGTTAAGAGGGATTGTACCAGGCTGAGGTAAATAAACACCAAACAACAAAAATCGGACCGGTCCGATCAGTCCGGCGGCCAAATTTGGCTTGGACAGCAGGACAGCGCAAAACGCCAACGAACGAACGATTCGGAGAACTTAAACAAACGCCGATGCAAAGTCGTCTGCCTCTTGCTCTTGCTCTACGCTCAGCCACGCGTTCCCAATGGTAAGCAAGCAAACCATCCATGCCAACTGCCCCATCTTATTCCTTTTCCTTCCCACATTACTGACGCAACTGAACGCAACGCCTAGTGTCTCTGCACGTAGATGTATGCGCGTTCGCGTCCGCGCACTCGCAACTGCAACGGCAGACGCGACAACCTCTACACCATCACCATCACTGCCACCACCGATCTCATCCCAACGTCAACCTCCACCTCCGACCCAGCATTGCACAAACTAGTAGATGACATATCAGGTCTAACGCTCCTCCAAGCCTCAGACCTCGTCACACTCCTAAAGGTAAGTAAGAAGAGTACCCCCCCTCCCCAAATACATATATTCACCCCCTCCGTCCCTATAACTCTTCTTTCGTCTTTTTTTTCTAACATACACACCCGCAAATATACAGTCTCGTCTGAACATCCAAGAAATCGCCTTCCCCACGGCAGGCGCCGCCGCTGCACTTCCAGGAGCGGGAGCAGCAGGAGCAGATGATGTAGGGGCGGGCGAAGAAGAAGTTGCCGCGAAACCGAAAGAAAAGTCGATCTTTAACGTGAAGCTTGAATCGTTTGATGCGGGCGCCAAGCCAAAAATCATCAAAGAGGTCAAAGCTATCGTGCCCAACCTTACCCTCATCGAGGTCCGTCCCGTCATCCTTGATTTTATTTATTTATTACCGTTTTCTTTTGCTGAGTACTACTGTTGCGTCTCTAGGCAAAGAAGTTTGTTGAATCTCTGCCAAAGGTACTCAAGGAGAGTATCCCCAAGGAAGATGCGGAGAAGATCAAAAAGGCCTTCGAGGCGCACGGCGCCGTCGTCGTCCTCGAGTAGACAACTCATGCACTACTTTTCCCTCTCCCTCAAGCTTACGGGAGTAGTGCTCATATATAGACTTTACCTTATACTACACCCGATGCTCACCACAATCGACCGCAAATTGCACACTTATGCTATTGATAATCGTGTAGCTGTGCCACACAGCACTCACGGCTGGCCAATATCGACCTAAGAACGTACACAGAAAGATGTCGAAGGTAATAAGGAAATTCAATGAGCAAAATTGTCTGGGAAAGAACAACGAGAGTGTTCGTTCAGGCTTTAGCCCTGCATGAAGCATGACCATCGCGATGCAAATGTGAGAAGAACGAATAAGACAACGAAGTGAATAGTGGCAAACAAGGGAGAGTACGGCCAACTGCGCTCAATCCTCCGACAGGTATCGATACTCGAACCGGAAGTCGCTCTTCTTCCGTTGGCACCATGAGCCCTCCCAGTCAAAGTAGACGTAGACACCCTGCTCGTACTCCTCTGTTATAGCCTGCGGCTCCGAGTGTCGCTGGAACCAGGTCAAGTACTTGACATGAAAACGCCATGACTGCCGTTTCAGCTCCTTAGCCGCCAAAAACCTACGTTGAACAGCCATTCGCACTCAACATCAACCCGGAGGAGAGGGAAATACTTACTGTTGATACGTGCCCGGCAGGAAGTAGAACACGTAGAAGAGCGTCTCGACGTCCAGCTGTGCAAAGAGCCGCGGGGAGCTCAGGATCGGATTCGTCGTCTGCGGGTAGTACGAAGGCGCTTGGTACGGATTGCGTGGGACGTAGTACTTAGGTCTATAGCCAAGTCGAGGTGTCAATCAATCAATCAGTCACCATGGCTTTCGGTACACGTATCACGGAAGAACAACACGCTCACTTCTCGGTGTCCTGCGGCTGTGGCATGTTCGAGTACCCTCCATCGAGCAACTTGTGTACTTGGTCCAAGTTCGCCATGCGGTGCGCCGCTGTTCCCGCAGGAGCGAGTACATGCGCAAATCAGCATTGCCGAACATTTCTTTCCATAAAACACTAGAGACGCGCTCACCTTTCTGCTTCACGTTCTCGAAGGGAACCACGAGGTCCGACAATAAACTCGGCACCCCATTTCGTTGTGTCGTCTGCTGCTGCTGCTGTGGTGGTTGTGGTGGTTGCTGTTGCAACACGGACGGCGGACGTTGCGAATCCAGCTTAACGCCTGGTGGGAACTGAGGTTGTTGTGGTTGCGTCTGCGCGGTGGGTGGCAAGGGCGATGAGCCAGGTGCCAGCTGTTGTTGTTGCTGCTGCTGCTGAGGCTGCAGCGGTGCAGGCGAACGCGTGGTCTCTGGCACTGAAGTGGTTGTCGATCCTATCGACATTACTACGGGCGAGGACTCATGCCACACGCTGGCCGCCTGCCCTTCTGCGGATGGTGGCGCTGCAGACTATTGACATGATCAATGGTTGTCCCATTGCCCAGCACGTGCAAACGACATACCGGTGCGGGTACCTCCTGCGGCTGTTCACGCACACCTGTACATCCTGGTTTTCAGTGCATATTCCGGAAGCGGGAAGGAACAGAACAAGAGGAAGATTGGACTCACCTGCTCCAAGTGGTGATGGTGCAGTTGCAGATGCGGGCGGCTCGGGATGCGATTCTGCTTCAGACAGTAACGGTGAGCCAAACGAGCCGTCCGGTTGCTGTGCTGATGCAGATGTCGAAGACAGAAACGGGCTTGACGTGGAGATCTGTGTCAAGCTCGGAGACGATGTTACGGCAGCAATGTGATCCTGCAGTGTTGTCGATGCTACCGGCTCGGGTTTTGGTGGCGGGGGCGCGGATGCGGATGCTGGTGTAAGGGGGCTCACTTGTGTCGGTGCTGATGGTGAGGTTGACGCATTGCTTTGCTGGCTGGCGGAAGGCGTCACTGCGGCGGCGGCGGCCGTTGCGTATTTCAATGGTGGCCGTGGTTGTACTGGTGGCAGACCAGCTTTAAGTATACTCGACATGGGCTGTTGTGCAAAATTAGGATTTGGTGGCGGCTTCGGTGCTGGATACCGGTGCATCGTGAGTAGATAAGTTTAAGAAGATACGCGAGAGGAAGGGCAAACCTTCGCCTGCTGTTGAATGCTCTATAAAGGTAGGCGAGAAGGGTGAATTCGATACCAAGAGCCACGTCGGAGAAGGTACATACTCCGCAATTGCAATGCTGCCCCTGCCTTCTTTAATATCGGACTGCTATCCTCGCGCTTGCTACTGGCCATGCTTTCTCGTCATGTTTCTTCGAGGCATTTCGAGAATGAAGATCGGCTGTGGGGTCTGAGGGTTTGATGGTCATGGAGAGTGTACGCAGGGAACACACCTTCGCTAACATCGTCTGAACCGTCGCTGTCATGGTCCTCCGTTATTAACCGACCAAACTTCTCTTCCTCCTCGTCAAGGTTGAGGTCATCATAAATGCCCTCATCCTCGTCGTAGTCATCATTCTTTTCGCAAAAGCTTAGACCTGCAGCTGACCATGATAAGCGCTCGACGCACCGCATTGTCCTCCACAAAGTAGTTCACGTCGTCTTTCAATCCCAGAACCTGCTCCGTCGAAAGTGTGCCATTGTCAAGCAGTCTGAGCATGATCTCTAAACGGGATATATGCCACTTTCGCCGCTCATTCATTCGTTCGAGCTCTTCTAACCGGTCCTGTGCGGAAGCACCGACTTTGCCCCTCTTGCGGCCACCTTGCTGTAGCGTCTCGATCTCTGCTTCTGCTGTTTCGACCTGTAGTAAGAGCTCTTCCACACAGGTTTGTAACCACTGCGTCTGTTCGAGCTTCTCCTGTGCTTTGGGATCGAGCTTGGCTGACTGAATGAGACCCTCCTTGGAGAATGCCTTTGTCTTCATTTCCTTCTCGCAGGCTTTGAATTTCTCCATTTGCTGTAGAAATACTAGGGTTAGTAGAGAAGTATGATAACAGAACGTGGTGCTATGGAGAGCATTAGCCCTCGCGCAGTGAGACCGCTGGATGGCAATCTCGCAGAGCAAGTTACAACGGTAGTTGTTAGGCCAAACGGCGCGATATGACCGCAGCTACAGCAATGGAGAAGGCGAGGATAGTACGCACTGTCTCGATGAGTCTCCGGTTCTCAAGAAGAGCCGACTTATCCTTGATGTCATTGCTCGCGACCCATGTCTTGATCTGATCTCTGAGTCGTTGTAGCTTCTTTATTTGCGTCTTGAGATCTGTTTCAAGTTTCTCTTTCTGTGTCTGGTTTGTTGAAGCCTGCATCTTGTCATATATGCTTTCGAAAAGCTCAACGCCCTCAGAGACCTTCTTTAATGTTCGGTCGATTTCCGCTACAGAGGAAATGTGAACCAAAAATGTTATGTTGTTATTGAGAATTCCTGCTGCGTACTCTGTAGTTTCCTCGCCGCCATGGTGGTTGTGGATGAAGTTGATAAAATGTTGATTTGTTTTGGCTGAACGGTCTAGGTGGCGTGGACACATAGCTGACGTAATCAAGTTCTGAGCGAGTAGACCCCAGCCACCGCTTGACTTGGTACCGTAGCCGAGCGTCTCAATTTTCAACAAGAGTAAGGCGTGTAGATTAGTATGTAAGATCCACCGACAAAGGAAGGTACTCATGGGGAATTCGGTGGCCCGAAACGAGAGAGAAAACAATAAAGAGCGATAAACGCCGGCCGGGGAATGCGTGAGAAAGGCGCCTGTACTTGGCCGTCCTCGGATGTAACTTATTGGCTCACTCGCCCCCATCGCCCCTCCTCGTCCCCTCATCCTCCACTCGCGGCTGGTCTGCTTTTCCGCTCATCCGCTCAACCTCCACCCACGATTTTAACGACCCTCCTTTCCTTCTCTCCTCATATCCATGAAGGCCCTCAGGAAATCTCTCAACAGCAAGGACTCTCAACAACCATATATCTCCACCCCGTTGCCCCCTGTCTCCAGGCCCTCGGCCGCCGTTGTCCCTCCTCAAAAAGTCATTCGCGCGACCAGTGCCTATCGTTCTCCAACACCCCAGCAGCTCTCCTTTCAACGCGGCGACTTTTTCTATGTTATTCGCGAGGTCAATGAGGGTGGCTCTTGGTACGAGGCCCATAACCCTGTGACGGGTGCACGCGGGCTTGTACCAAAGTCCATGTTTGAATCTTTCAACAAAGGAGCTGTACCGTGAGTTATCCACCTCCCTCCCTCGGCTAAATTTTTACACTCGAGAGTAGCAATTCCCGAATGTCACAAATACCATCGAGTCCAATCACATCACCATCGATACACCCTCCAACCTCTGCGACTACGAAGACGCAGGCATTTTATGCAGTTGTTCTCCATGACTTTGTTGCTGAGCGTCCAGATGAACTGGATGCCAAAGCTGGTGACTCGATTTCAGTTGTTGCCCAATCTAATCGCGAATGGTTTGTCGCAAAGTCCATTGGCCGCCTGGGCAAGCCGGGCCTCATTCCCGTCTCTTTCGTCGAGGTTCGGGATCCCGCCACGGGCAAGCCTATCCCTGACGTAGGCACTCTCATGGACAATGGCACGCTTCCCCGCGTCGAGGACTGGAAGAAACAGATGCTCAACTATAAAGCGAATAGCATCGCCCTCGGCGTCCTCGACGATTCAGCCCAGACTCCATCTGCTAGCCACCCTTTCACGTCTGCAAACACTAACCCCCCAACCGCTCACCCGTCCACGACCACGGAGGTGCCCTCAAGAGAGCCGTATGATGAACAAGAATTATCAGATCGGCCTCAAACGCCACCTATCCTTCCTGATGGTCTTCTTCTCTCAGCAAACGTCGTCTCCTTTCACTTTGAAATGGATGAGTATTGGTTCCGCGTACATGCGCTGTATCAACCATTCGACCCATCCGGCTCTTCTACGCTACCACCTGCCAAGGACTTTGTCCTCTTCCGTGCGTACAACGATTTCTTCGATTATCAAATCGCGCTACTGGAGATGTTCCCTCGCGAAGCTGGACGCGAGGGCAAGCACCCGAGAATAATCCCCTTCATGCCTGGCCCTGCGGATGAGGTCAACGACACCCTCTCTGTCACACGGCAGCAGGAGCTCGATGACTATCTTCGCCGCCTCTGCTACCTGAACCGTACCACCGCCCGCTACATTCTTGAGCACAGTCTCACGCGGGAATTTCTTGCGCTCAAGCCTGGCGACGTTGAAAGGGATACAGAGCCGCAGTACGACCGGATGGCTGATGTCGGGTGGTATGAACCTTCAGAAGAACCTGTTCCTGTTTCAATGAATGATCCTCCCCCTTCTTCCCCTGTCGATGATGTCTCACGCAAGTTGGAACAGACTAGTATCAAGCAAGCGCGTTCACTCCCCTCTGACAGCGACGCCTCGGACTATGCTGATGAACCCGAGTCGAAAGCTTTCTCCAAGTCTGGCGGTAATCCGCAACTGCAACGGCAGCAGTCACACACCTCTCCACCCAAGGCCAAGCCTCACACATCCAGGCACCCGTCATCAGGCTCGACCAAACGTGGGAACGGGCATCATACGCCCACCGCCGAGAATGGGCAGTTCAGGGACAGCGCGTACTCGCGATCATCTGCGTCGAGCTCGTCTCGGTGGCCAGACTCTCACATACGGTCTTCAGGTGCAAGATCAACCAGGAGTGGGGGGAGCGTGGGTGCGGGGACGCCCACGATCTCAGCGAGCGTGCCTCAGACGGCATTTATCAAGATAAAAATATTTGATAGGATTCAGGACGATCTGATCGCCATTCGGGTGCACCCGCGCGTAACTCATGAGCAGCTGCTCGATAAGGTGCAGCAACGACTGGGTGGGCAGGTCGCGCGACTATCGTATCGCGAGACAGGCGAGGACGGTGAAGATTTCGTGCCACTGCAGCAGGACGATGACGTGTTATGGTGGATTGGAAGCACGGATAAGCATGTGTTGTACGCGGACTAGGTGGGCCCTGGTCTGTTTCGGTTCCATTTTCTTTTCCTCTTTCTGCAAGCTCCATCTGTCTCTCATATGGTTTTCAGTTTTTTTTTGTCTTCTTTCCTTCTTATCTCCGCCATTTCCTATCAACACCAGTAATCGATCTACGCGTGGCCCTCTTTTTTCCTCGGTTTTTTTTTACCTAGTAGGCGCTATCACCCAACTTCGTTCTTCTGCGCGCCGCCTTTTTTTTTCTCCCTCTACTTTCTCCCTTTCCGTACGTAGGTACTATCATCCCACATTCGTATTGTTATTTCACCTGTTGTAGCCGTTGGGACCCATGCGACGGCGGTGCCGCAGCCGGCAGGACCATGTTACGAGCGTGTAATCAGCGGACGAAAAATATGTAATGGAGTGCGCGATTGTAGGGGTAGGGTAGCAACGAAATACAGTAGATCTAAACAGACAGTTATCATGGCTATTATGGTTTAATTTCGGTCTTCGTATTCCCGCCTTTCGTGATTGGTGAACACGCAATTGATGGGCCTCGGAAGTAAGAGACTTGGCAATGTGGGAACACGAGGGGTTAGGTCGGCGGGGACCACACCCCCTGTCGCCACCCCTTGTCGACAAAGAGTGTCGCTTTCGCTGGCATCAGGCCCTCGGCCATCATCATCATCACCGTCACCAACGTCACCATCATCAGTTGTGGTGTTGAGCAGCCCCGATAGGTAATAAGAGAACTGATGACATGTATGACAGCTTGAGGCACCTGTCAAACTGTAACTGATCGGATGAATGATCGAAAACGAACTGACAGGAAAATGGATTACGAACTTGGATCTGCGGCGTGACCATCTGCTGTATGTACGGAGTAACTTTACAGTACAGTTCTACCGGAAACTGTACCGTACCTGTGCAATTATAATACGCCCAACTGTCATACAACTGTAGTGGAGATTTTCAATTCCGATTATCCGATATGACATTTGTTGACATTTTTTTTTTCCCAACGTGCCCACTTTGATAGTAGTACTATTGATAGACTTGGCTTTTGAGTTTCAGTTTGACTGGCCATGAGAAGACGGCGTACAGAGTAATACTGCTAGCAGGTTTATTCAGCCAGTATATTTATTACACATAAGTTACAGTACTCACGTACTGTACCTCCAGTACAAATAATTGAATCGGAGAGAGACACGGTACAAGTAGTAGACCAGGGCCGCAGCTTACCCTTCCTCAGGCAGGAACTTTCTCGATCCGGGAATTTGAACCTGAATGGAAATTGGAAATAAAGTTATACGTTATAGCTGATCCGAGTCCGGTTGAAACGTCTGTGCACCGGACAACTCCGGGTCACGCGGGTACAATAACCGTGGCTGGTATGTGTTCTCGGAAGAATACGTGCCTGGCTCTGATCTCGAAGATAATAAGAAATCGGAACTCAGTATATAGTACTGTCCTGGTCATACGCCCCAGGTCCGCGCACGCGCACGCTGATATTGACCGCCATGCAGTGCGCGACGCGCATTTCGATTGTTGTTCGCAGCTGTTCTTGTTCACTGGCAACACACTGACTTGGCACATGCATGGTTTCCCTTATGCCAGATATAAATACATAATAAGCCCAAGGTCCAGCCGCGCGCGCGCGCGCACTGCCAGTAACAGCTATCACAAGGCTGGTAGCTACTAGCTAGTCAGTAGCGCTAGGACCCGCAGGTCCTGGCACATTCCATTCTTTCCTTCATCCATCATTAATGATTCCGACGAGCCTTTATGCTCCGTCCGGGCAGTTCAGTCGGGTCAGTCGGGGATCTCAAACAACAACTGAACAAAAATAGTTCCAACTTGAATAAAAAGGCTCAGATGTCCAGGCGCATTCACTGACTGTCTTGTGTCTTGTCTTGTCTTTGTCTTGGCCTGCTTGACAGGATGAATATTCAGTGTCGGGGAGAGGGGGAGGCAGGGGGCTCTGGGCGCCTTTTACTTGCCCGATGCGACGATAGATAGTCATTGCTGAGTAAGAGAGATATGATTAAATACGAGACTACCGTACCGTACAATAAAAAGGGCATTCTTCAGGCTACTATAGCTAGAACTCCAAAAAAAAAGTCTGTGGTCTAGTGACTAGCTGCACCAGGTACAAGACTGACAATCCCGTTACGCCGCTGTCCCCTCACCGACATGGTTCAACTCCCTACTCCCACATGGAAGACCTTTCACCTATACGTCGAGCATGACAAGAGCCATGCCCCACTATCACTGGCACCTTAGTTTACATGTGCCTCCGTACTAATTCCCTTCTCCAATCCATTACTGTATTCAGAGTCTCGTGCTTGGCGGCATCGAAAAAGAACGCCCAGCCCATGTGCCCACACGAAAAAAAAAAAGCACTACTACCCACACTACCCACCCTTCCACTCAACTCTCCACTCGACACGCCCAAGCGCGCGTCCTCGCACGCCCTTATACAGCTTATATGTCTCCCCGCTGAGCTTAAGCTGGTCCACCTTAAGCGCACTATGCAGTGTGCCCGGTGGTAGAGCAAAGGATATCTGTGCCGCGCGAGCGGGGCGCGGGTGTGCCTCTGTACTCGTGAATGTGCCCTGAAGCGTCGCGGTGCGCCCAGAGGCAGTCGGTGGTAACGACCAGCGAAGCGTGCGGCGCGCAGGCACGTACGTCCATTCGCCGCCGCCCGTCGCTGCGCTGCGCGTAGCGCCCGAGGCGCCGGCACCGAGGTATAACTCAACTGCAACGTCATCTAGCGCCGCTGCGCGCGGGGAGAACGTCAGTTCGAATGTGCCTGGGTGTAAGGGGTTTTTGATTTGGTTCAGGTTTTTGGAGCGAAGTGAATTGAGAGGTTGTACAAACCGCCGTGATCACTCACGGAGAGCGTAGCGCGCAACGCGAAAGGTACTTGTACCTGGAGCTGTGCTGCCGCCGCGGCTGTCAGCGCTGGTGCTGCACTCGGCTTTCCCGCGGAAGGGTCGAAGCGGTAATCCATCAGTGTGAAGCGGCCATCGGGCGGGACAAACGAGAGCGATTTCGATTTGGCAAATCGGTTCAGCCTTCGAGTTTGTCAGGGGTACCGTTACGTTTCGGTCAGTAACATGGTACGTAGTTTGCATAATTATACAGGTACAAACCGGACACAGGGATGAAAGGAGGGCTGCGTAATGGTGTGCGCGTTTGTCAGGGTGAGAAGGAGGTCCGGTGTCCCTGACAGCAGCTGCTAAGGGACGAATTAATATTCGAGAAAAACCAAACACGCACCCGAAAGCTTGCAATTTACATCAACCTTACCCAGGACGCTGCTAGTGACGATCGTTCCGTTCCTGGGGGGAGGTATGATTGGGGGACTGGCGCGAATGAGCAGGTTAGGCACTCACTTGTTCACGACTGCGTCCAACGTCTCGACGATGTCGAAATAGATTTCATTGTTGTTATACCGAACACCTGCTTTCCGCCACGGGATAGGGCTCGAGAACGCGCTCATATTGTTTGTGGTTGGCCCGGTGAGCCCGGACACGCCAGTAACGGAGAGGATCTTGGTTATGAGTGAGGGAGGAAGAACGATGTCTCGTAGAGCGTTCGGAGCAGTGGTGAGTGGGTGTCCGCCAGCATCGAGTGTTTCTTCGAGAAGTTGGTGGACAATATCAAAGTTGTCCTTCAGTGTCGGCGCAGTGACTTCTCCAAAGTATTCGATGAGGATGTCCAGAAAGGTGCGAATGAACGCAAAGGCATATAATGGATCCACTTTGTAGTAGTAGCCGCAGCATATATTTAGTGTGAGTTCGTAAAATGTGACTATGGTAACAACTCACGATCTCCCGAGATGGGGCATAGAAAAGTGAGAGATCGGTGTTGGAGGTGGCAACACGCAGTTGGCGCATCCGGAAGGTTTACGAGCAGGACCGGGTCGATGTCCTCGGGTCGGGCTGCCTTATCGAGAGCGGCGCTATAAGCGTCGATATGGAGGAGAGGATAAGCGGAAGGAAAAGAACGAAAGGATGTCTGCACTATCGGCTTGACATTGGTCGAATCCAAGATGATGAGTCCGTCGATGGCCATTTGTCTCAGGCCTCGCAGTCGCAGTCGTCAGCGTGGGGGCCTGGTCTGGTTGGCTGAGATCATCACTCTTTCGGTCTCTCTGTTTCCCCCACCACCGCACACTCGCTCGCCACAAGAGTAGCTCCTTGCTTTCTGATATAAAGTAACTGTTACTGTTCAGAGTCGACAAAAATGCCCATCACAGCCGTCTTATAAACAGTACCGGGTTTAACCAGCATGACTATCTGCCAGACCGTTTCTCGCCGCTTCATGGGACCTCGAGACTCACCTCATCGCGTGTCATTGCCACGATCACTTCTGATGCGTTCACATTGAGTGTACAGCATGTCTCTCCCTGTAGAACCAACTTGTAATTGGCCATGTATCGTCACTCTCGTGCGCCAAGTGGCGTGACAAACCTTTCGCCACTTTCGCTCGCTATAACTAAGCACCAGACGGCGATGTCTCGGAATCCCTGAAGATATCCAGTATGTCATCATTTATCTAATTCTGAAGCCACCTCCTGTCAATTGGGGATGCGGGTGCAGTCTTACTTACAACAAACCAAAGACCGCTTCTAGCTAGCTCGCCATCGCCATCAATTCAAATATAACACGTATCGTATCACATACCGACACACCTCTTCATCACGTACAATACGGTTCTTCTCTTCGTCCATCACGCGTCGGGCTCATCAAAAAACATAAGGAAGAAGTGGGGCCCCAAATGCGGCGCGCCGTGGCGACTCGAATTTCGCCCCGCCACTTATTCACTTTGAGGTGTCGGGGGGACGAGGAGGAAAGAACTTGGTGATACGCACTGTATCGACATAGAACCCGTCGCCGCCTCAAATGAGGAAGAAAAAAAAACATAGAAGAGAGGGTTGAATCTTCCCGCCTCCCCCAAAGCGGCGCATTAGGGGAGATCACAGTAGCGTTTTCAAGGCTGTTTTGAGGCCTGTTTTGACTTTTGTTTTGACTCCTGTTTTAATTTTCGTTTTGAAACCGCCCGAAAACCGTTTGGACGGCTTGCACGGCAAAACACTTCGGAGTTTGAACAATCACTAACAAGTAAGAAAAGTCGAGGATCAGGTGACTCCGGCAAACTCCCGATTTAAATTAATTTTGAAAACAGCGTACGACCACACCGGGATTTGAACCCAGGGCCCCCCACTGCCCCTAAATATAAGCCAGGTGCTCTGACCATTGAGCTACCCAGCCTTGAGTCTGACCGATCTCAGGTGTACTTTATATTCTGATGCTTCGATCTGGGCTTACACACCCCAACATGCTGTAACTGGTCAATTAAATAAATAAATTCTAGAATTTTCACATGATAGGACGTAGTTATAAGCGGCCAAATGTTAATAGAAAATCATTTTATTAGCACAACCACATGCTAAACTTCAAACTCCGCCAACACGAAAACCGGGTTTGAAACTGGAGCTATCAAAGTTGAAACTGGTTTTGCGTCGTTTTTGGTCTTAAAACCGGACTCAAAACAAAGGGCAAAACAGCCTCAAAACAGCCTCAAAACGCTACTGTGATTCCCCCTATTGGCGGCGGCGGCGCGCTTGTCAGTGCAATGTCAGTGCACGCCGTCGCTGCTGCTGGCTGCGCACTCTCGTAACAGCAACCTCGCCAGCGGCGTAGGGCGTAGTGGCAAACATGACTTGTGGCATATTCAACGCGTAACGACCAGGTCATGTTAGGGTACCAGTGTGATGTGGTGTTTGATAAATTGTGTTTCTTATGCTGTGCCACATTGGGCTTCCATGTTCTAGATCTGTTCCGAAAAAACATATGAACGTCTTTGAAAGAAGGGTGGGGAAAAAAGGCGAGTTTGTTTGTTTGTTGGGACCAAGGGATGCATTGATTTGCGTGATCAGTGATCAGAGAACGATTTTAATGCTGCAAGCGCCTATAAACAAATTGACCATCATCATGCTGCGCGCACTGCACTGCACCCTGGCTGTGCGTCGGCATCGCATTTGCTTGAGCTGGCGCCACATGGCCACAGTAAGCGGGTGTCCATAGAGAGAGATTTGAAAGAGGGCTTTTCTGTGATGAGCTGGTACAACACACTTGAACACAGTACTCCACTGGCATCGACTCATGCAGTGGCTTGGACGATAATTGTGGCCATTGGTATGCCTGTCCCCTGCACAGTATACTAGTATTCGTATGAAAACCACACGAAGTCGCTTGTACTGTATTAAAAAAAAAAGGTTAACTGGTAGCTAGGCGATAGGCTATACAACGTATATCCCTCAAATTAGACATCGTAGCCCCCTCTCTTCCCTCTCTTCCCACCTCATTCTGCAGCTGGCCTCAACGCCGCGAAACCGCATATTTTATGTTTTAACTACCAGACCGAACCTTCGCAATTATCTGAGGGTGTCCCTCACGTCGCCCCTGTTACTCGTATGTCTTTCATCATTCAATTTCCGTCTCCAACCTCGGAAAGATAAGTCCGACATACACCCCAATCACCCAGACGACAAAGAGCAGATAGGGTACGTAGTTCTATCACAGGGGCCTCAAAACAATTATCAGCCAACCATTTTCAAATGCCACGCCGCTGCCGCCCGTACATCGGGCCTTATAGCTTCATGGACCACGCCATACATCAGGCCTTAGCTTCATGGATCAGGACCACATGTCATCCATGCATGTTGTGGGTGTTCGCTCTTGCTCTAGCATGCCGCGGCTCCATCGGAAGAACTCGTGGCTCAGACTCTCTAGTTTCACCAAAAACACATTTTGATTGCTCGATCACTGCTAACTTTGTCAGAAGTGGCGTCGGTCACGCTAGCCTAGTGTGGGGTGCGACTTCTCAAAGAAGGAAAAAAAGGCAAAGTCAAACTGGGTAGATTCTCTGTCTGCCGATGACAGGTGGACTGTTCAAAAAACTACAGAAGAGCTAGAAGCAGAGTTATGTGAACTTCGATGCTTACCGCCCTCAAGCTGGAATTTGATAGACCATATTAATACGCGGCAATACCACGAGTTCACGAGGTATATAGCTGTTCTGCCACCTCCGCTCTGGCCCACCTGTCCCGTGTGCAAAGATGCGACGCATGTCTCCGATGCTCGTCCTTGCCTTTGCCCTCTATGTTCCGCTCCTCGCGCTTGCCCTCCCCACAGCGTCGCAGTTTCAGCTTCCACCAGATCTGGCCCACAATGTACTGCAACTCGTCCGAAGTAATGCGATAAACATCTCTACTCACAGGTCTGTCGACGTCCCCGATTCTTTCCCCTCTAACTTTTACAATGGCCGTTACTTGATAGTTGGGAGCTTGGTGCGCTCGCCGAGGCGCTGACCGAGTACGAGTGGCCTAAGCTCGCGGTGTTCGCCTCTGGATCCATCCCGCCGCCCACACAACTCAATGGCCTGGGGGCAGATGTGCTCTCTATCGCTGAGACGTGTGTCTTCTTTCTTCTTTTTAGCTTCCCCACCGCGGGTATTGATGTTTGCTTGCTCGTCGGCGACTGAATGTAGGGTCGTTGCGAACAAGACACCCGGTACGCTTCCACTCATTGATGGCGATGGTGCCGTCGGGGATCCTGCCAGTCCGCATTTCTTCCTCGCCTTATTTCCTTTCGCCATTTCTAATACTTTCACATGCACCCAGGTCTCGGCGTTGCTGTTCTCTACGCAACTGGACACTGCCCAATGACGAGGCTTCCCCCTACGGGGTCGCCGCGGAAGAGCAGCTAGAGTACTTACTGAAAGTGGCGCCACGAGCTTCGAACGGGGCGATCTCGCAACGCGAGAGCCAAGTGCAGCTCTGGTCGGACTACGTCTACATGGCACCGCCGTTCATCGCGTACTACGGCGCGCTCAAGTGCGGACACGAAGGAAAAGCACTGCTGCAGGCGGCGTACGACCAGGTGAAATTTTACAGGGAGGTGTTGTTCGACCAGGATGTCGGGCTCTGGCGGCACATCGCCCTCGGCAACGGGACAGATCCTACGCATTGGGGAACGGGTAATGCGTGGGCTGCGGCTGGCGCACTTCGTGTGCTGGCAACGATTCAAGGGTCGTCCGCGGCCGAATCGATGGAGTCGCAGCAAGAGGATCTCGTGTGTTGGGTGCGAGAGACATTGGATGGCGTATGGAAATTCCAGGTCTGTATGGTGTTATTATCTTTGTCTTATCTGACGACATACCCTTTTTAGCAAGCGAACGGCACGCTGCTGAATTATATTGACCAGCCCGACTCGTTTGCCGATTCTTCCTCGACTGCGCTCTTAGCGGCAGCGACATTCCGTTATGCGTCTATCACCGGAGACACGACGCACATTCCCGCGGCGATTTGCGCGTTGCAACTGATACGCAATAGTGTCGACATGAATGGTTGGTTGCAAAATACGGTGGATCCACTGCAATTCTCGGTGCCGAGTGGACCCGGTCAACATAGTCCCGAGGGCCAGTCCTTCGTACTCTTGCTCGAGGCGGCTGTGTGCGACTGGGAGTCGTCGAATGATTAAGGGCTGGTCTCTGTCATCCCTAACAGACGTCCTCTTTTGTCGACGCCCGATGGTATTGCTGTAACATTATTACATTTGTTTCATTCATCTGGGCAGAGCCCTAAGGCTCAATCGATCAGTATTTATCCTTGGAGTCTGTTTTAAGGCGTGAGCGACGCGGGTTTGAAATTCGGATGGGCCCTTCGATACGTTCGTCTGATTACGATCTTTTCGAGAAAGCTCGTCTGTTCTTCAAGCCCTCGAAACTGGTTGAGCAACGGGTGACACGGTAACATCCGCGGATGGTTTGGGGGAAGTTGTAGGGGGTGTTACGGTCTCTACCGGTGATAGATGGAGTGAGTGGGAGTGATTATGTAATGCACGGCTGTAGTTGTGTACAATTGTGCCGTCGCCGCAAAGTGGGAAGTTCAATTCTTCCCCTTTTCTGTCTCTCCCGACCACTCCACCTCCATCAGCCCCTCCCTCTCCCCCTTCTCGCGTGATGCTCGTCATGTTCATTGCCTTCCTCATCGCGGCCTTTGCCCTCCTCTGCATCCGCGTGCCCTCAGTCTGGTCAGCGCTCATGGCCATCGACGAACCGTCAGATCCCAACGAGCTCGGCCTCGTCGTTGCATCTCGTGCGTCCTATCCATCTCCCACCCCACCCCCCTCTCCTTCTCACTCACGCTTAAATATGTTTCTCTCTCTTGACGTTTCAGGAAACCCTTTCCGTGAAAGTGGGCCTCCGGCATGCATGGCCAAGCTCATAATGATGCGTCACAAAGTACGAAAAATCAGTTTCCCTTCGCACTAGCACAACTCCGTGCTCTTTGTATGTACTTACTTACTTACTTGACGCCTCCAGTTAAACCAAACCAACACCCGATGGCGGCGCACTTCTACGGCCAGTCAACGAACCCCACCGCGTCAGTTCACGTTACCCACGCCTCGCCAACGGCCGGTCTCATGGATCCGCATCCCCAAACATTTCGGTCTACAACACCACTGACGCATCGCCACTATTTTTATTCCCCTCTCCCAACCACCAACCAACGCCGTTCCATGCATGCCCTCGCCATCGTGCCTGTTCACAACAAAACGACGACCATGACAACGATTCGACCGACCTCCTTAACGCCCGCGCCACCATCTCACGTTCATCGCTCGACCTCACCCCACGTCTATCTATGTTCTCATATACCCGAAACCCATCTTCCCACCCCACACCACCCCCTTATTTAGATCCTCTCGTATACGTCCCGCTCCTGATCTTCTCGATAGAGAAGATTGATTGATTGACGTTAATGACCTATTCTCATCCTCCGTCCCATCATTCTTATACACGATGGACCATGACGCTTGAACGTCTGAACACTTCATTTTTCTTCATTGCTTGTTTTGTTTTTCATTATTCGTTTGGATTTTTGCTTCACGTTCAGCTTGCGCGGTTTGTACGGACACGGCTGTAGATCGGGACTTTTTTCGTTTACTGTCCCTTTGTTCTGTTCTTCACTTTCCCCTCTGAGGAAGAGGGATAAAGGAACACTGCTTAGAGGGAGAGAAAAAAAGAAACACGCATAATTGTTCGATGTTGCGAGGTGTTTTGGTGATTGTGATGGACAAAAAACCAACAATAATGGGTGGAACTAGTTACTAGGTGATTACATGGTGAGCATAGCTACAAAACAAGGAGATGGACCGATGGTAACATATGTATCATGAATGATGGATGATGTGGCTAGCGTATCAAAGGCAATGCGTAAACGTGGCAGTGAATTATAGTAGCGCCCAGCAAGCAGAAGTCGAATATCAAATCGGAAATTCGCACCCCAAAAACCCTCCATAAAGCATACGCGCATTTTCGCGTCCGGGGTCGTCGTCTTCGTCTTCATACATGTTTTTCTTTCTTTTCATGCACCGAATCGCCCGCGCCGATCCGCAACAGCCGACAACGCGCTCACCGTCCTGCGCACAGGAGCAGTGCCGGTGGCAGTGGTACCAGTACCGGAACCAGTACCAGCTGTGTTGGTGGGTTTCTTCACCTGTGGCTTTCCCGCGGCCGTAGTAGTTGAGCCACGCGGGCGATTATGGCCCGTGACTGCTGCACCGGCCGCAACACCCATACCCATACCTGTACCTGTGCGCATACCGCTTCCGCGCCCACCACCGCTACCACCACCGGCAGCTCCACCATGGTGGATGCGGCTCGCAGCGCCTTCTTCGTTGGCCCATCGTTTCATGCGTTGTGCGTATGCAGTATCCTGTTGCTCGTCGTCGTGTATTCGGTTCTATAAAGTTTATAAATATCGGGTTTATTATTGGTTTGGGAGGGGAGAGAGACATACGAGGGAGAGGACGTCCGTGTCTACGTCTGCGCCGGGGTGTAGGTGTGTAGCACGGGATGGCACTTTGGTTGTGCATGTGCCGGAGGACGATAAGCGCACGCGGAACTTGTCTGCTTCGTCTGCCTCGTGCAAGTCTTGATCCATCCACGACACGTCCTCCGGATCGAGCGTGCGACATTCCTATCAGTGAGTCAGTTTGCTTTTCAAAAAAAATTGGAAGGATGTATTGGAGTGGAATACGCACCCGTTCGCCACGCGCGACCTCCTGCAGCTTCTTGCGC
This sequence comes from Russula aff. rugulosa BPL654, assembly GCA_022496225.1. Taxonomy (NCBI): domain Eukaryota; kingdom Fungi; phylum Basidiomycota; class Agaricomycetes; order Russulales; family Russulaceae; genus Russula; species Russula aff. rugulosa BPL654. The sequence goes on along the minus strand of WTXE01000091.1, from coordinate 36,835 downwards.
ACCTCCGCCGTAGATATCTCTTCCTTCCCCTTCCCCGTTCCTGTCGATGATTCGGCCATCTCCACATCTTCGTCCACATCTTCGTCCAGCTCCTCTCTTCTGGAACTTCCCCGCTTTCTCCGCCCATCACCCTGATCCCCGTCCCAACTACCATCCCCATCATCGCCTTCGCCTTCTCTCCGATCCTGACCCGGCTCTGGCTCCGGGTCCAACTCCTGATCCCGATCCAAATGCGCAAATTCATTTGCGTCATCGACGAGCGCCATCTGGTATGTAGCATGGAAAGGTGCCGTCACGGGGTCGCGCGCGAGCGCGTCAAGTGTGTCACCCTCAACGCGACGCTTCTTCGCGAGACGTTGCCGAAGCGCGCGAGCCTCTTCATCGTCCTCGTCCTCGTCAGACTCATCGGAGCCTAAGAGCCCTCCAGCGCCACCGCGCCTGCGCGTACGTTTCTTACCCGCGACGACGTCCTGCACGTCTTTCTCAAGACGTGCGTCGTCGGCGGTTTGGTGCTCCCTGGTTATGTATTTATATCAACGCCCAGAGAGCCGGAAAATCAACTCACAGGTGTTTCTCGAGGACTTTCGACTTGGCAAGTGCCATTTCGTCCATATGCGCATCGTCCACGAGGGCCTTGACGACACCATCCGCATCGTGCTCGTCGTCATCGTCGTCGTCATCATTGCCACCCTTCTTGCGCACACCCCCAAAGCCAAGCATGTCCTCCTCGTCCGACTCAACCGCCTGGTCCTCCACGAACTCCGACCGTTTCTTCGCCTTCGCATTATCGCGTTGTGCGGCCACGCCCATCATCAACTCCGTAAACGCCGTCCGCTCCATCCGCTCCGCCGTTGCGGCGCCCATTGCCTTTACACGTGAAGGCGAGGGTGAGGGCGAGGGCGACAGCGACCGACCATGCGGGTACCCATACCGTCTTGATGACGCAGACGCAGATTCAGGCGCATGCCCATCCGGGCTCGTATGTGCACGGCGCAGACGGCGCAGTGGTTCACGTATAACAGACGACGACGTGGGCGATGTCTCCGCAAGTGTACTGAGCGGCTGACGCGCCACGAAGGGACTCGACGCCGCCGTTCCCGATCCTGGCGCAGTACTGAGCGTGCCAACCGACTGCGAGCGCAGAAGCCCATCGTACGGGCGCTGGGACGGCGACGGTCTATACACAAGTGGGCTGGAGCCCTCCGGGCGATTCTGCGTCAGGAACCTGTTATGCACGAGGCAAGGCGCAAACGCGGCGCGTGTGGGTGAAATTCAATGCAGGAAGGTGAGGGCGAACGCGCACCCGTTCTCGGTTATATATAGCTCGCGCCGAGCGCGTGACGGTGCCGGTTGCGCGGCCTCCAGAACGTACTCCTGCTCCTTCTCGAAGATAGCTGCTGCCCGTGCTCGCAGGCGGTCATCAACCTCCAACGCAGGCTGCAGCGCTGCCGCCTGTGCCTCGAACGTAAGTGAAAGCTCCGCGTCTGCACCGCGGCGCAGTGCAGAGAGGCCACCCAATCCAGACCCTGAGGCATCCTGCACGTGTAGGGTACGCGTCGTTAGCGCTAGTATATACATATATAGTTCAGGGGAGAGAACATGGGAATTACCTGCGTCTGCTCAAATGCCTGCGATAGACCCCCTAGAACCGGCTTGAATCCCACGAGGCCAGCGTCCATCTCACCGGGCGTTGCACGTTCACCATCTACACCTTGAATCATGAGCGCAGGTACAGACCCAAGACCATCTCCCTCTTCCTCCTCGAACATCTGCGAAAGCCCGCGCTTGCCTGCGAAGGGCTTCAGGACCGGGCTGCCCAACCGACGCATTGCCTGCTCCCGCGCCTTGGCTGGCGAGGGCGTGAATGCAAATGGGTCATCATCTGCTGGTAGTACGCTAGGCTGCAGCGCTGCTCCCATCCCCGCCCGCGCACTCAGTATATCGTCAAACAGAACCGTGCGCCATGAGTGGGCGCAGGGCCAGAGACATCACATCGTACGACAGCACGGTTCTCCTTGTCTGTGTCGTTGCCACTCACGTCCGGGTCGTTCTCATGGTCATGGTCTGGATGTTCTGTATTCCCGAAGGACCGGGATGGGGCAGTGGATGTAAATGCGGGAGAGGGAAGGTCGGGCAGGCTGAGTGGAGGTGGTCGAATATCCTCTTCGCTCTTATTCGCGTGCTCGACGGCAGGCGGGCCGTCCTCGTCATCTGACCCGATGATGGTATGGCGGGGCCGGCCCGTACGACGGCGTAGACGCACGTTGTCGCCCGAATCCGTTTCCGAATCTACCTCTGTCTCCGCCATTGCTTCACCGATGGCGTCGTCGTCGTCGTCTGCACATTCGACCATATTCGCCCTATTTTCTTCGATGGGCATTTGTGCTTCTTCTTGCTCGCCCTGTTCTTTCTGCGGACTTGCGCTACCCCTCTCAATCGGGACATAATCTGGATCGTCGTCGTCGTCGCTGCCTGCGTCGCCACCTCCATCGTCCTCGGCTGGAGTGTCACCACTGTGCTCCAACGCCTCCACAATGAGCTCCTGAATCTTTTCCTCACCAACGGCCTCCATGACGCCCACGACGCGCCCCCCGCGTCGTACCCATTCTTCCTCCTTCTCCCTCCTCAGCTGTTCGCTCTGCGCCTCTGCGCTGCGCAGCACCATCCGCTCGAGGTCAGCCTTAGTCATCCCCACAGTACGCTTCCCACGCCCTGCCACTGCGCCACCTCGCGCGAGTGAGGAAACGAATGTGGACTGCGCAGCGGCCGCCAGGAGTTTCTCAGGCGATTCAGCGGTGGCGGGGATGATGGAATGCGCATCACCACGCTGGGGCGAATCTGCGACGCGGGCAAAGCGCAGCTGTGTCGTGCGGCCAGCCGAGGGCCGAGTGTGCCCTGCGGCAGCGCGCGCCGCGGCCTCTTCACGCGCAACGGAGTGCATCGTATCTGGCACCACATCAAGTCCATCGTCGTCCGAGTCCTGTTCGGTACCCGGGGGGGAACCGGTGCCGGTGGACGCTCTTTTCTGCTGCTGCTGGGCGATCGCAGCGAGCTTTAGCCGCTGGAGACGTTCCTTCTGCGCGCGCTGGGACTCGCGTGCCTCCTTCTGTGCGAGAATCTCGCTGATGCCAGGCATCTCTACATCCGAGCCCGAGTCCGAGTGGGCATCTCTGTCCGCGCCTGTCTCCTTTGGAGCGCGCGGCAATGCAGAGGTACGAAATGGGTCATCTTCATCGTAATCGACAGCCGAGCCGACTTTATATTTGGATATAGGTGCCAAGAGATCAGCCGAGTCGTCCAGTGACGTACTTCGGCGTCCGAGCAAGTGCTGTCTGCGTTGAGATGTTTCCGCACTGTCGTCTTGACGAGTCCCTGACTGCCCAAGTTCTCGGGTTGGTGCCGGTGACGACGATGACCACGCCTCGATCTCAGATCCCGACGACTGCGGCTGCAGGGGTCGCACAGAAGGTGCAGGCTGGTGTCTATGATAGAGCAATGCGTGATTCACAATGACGCATTGATATGGTCGTGAACTTACACATCGAACCGCTTCAGAAGAGTCTTGATATCAAGAGGCCGCGTCGCATCAGTCGAGATTGAGGCACGCATGTCGGACCGCAGACGCGCAGTCTCACGGCGCGCCTCAAGAAGTTCCTTTTTCGTGGGTGCCTGATAGGTTCACCGATTATTGACCGTCTTTACCCAGCACATGTAACGAAGACAAGATGGAAACCCACTTTTGACTTCTTAGGTTTCTCGCTGCGCCTTTTTTGACGGATGGCATCAGATGAGGACGCGAGTTGGTGATCGATCGCCGTTTCATTGCCTTTGGGATGTGCACGCGCCTTTCCCTTTCCCTTTGTCCTCGTTTTTGACGTCGGAGATGGTCTACCGTCCGACGTGGGTGGAGAAGGTGATGGCGTCCGTGGAGTTGCAAACAGTAAGTGCGGCGTCGTGTTTGTCGAGGATGACACGACGCGTGATGGAGATGACAACGACTCGTCGGTCCGTAACCGATGCGAGGTATGTTGAGGTGATGTTCCAGTTGTCAACGGGCTGCTAAAGGGATCCTCGTGGGACGCTTCTTTAGGGTTGTTGGGTATGGTTCTTGATATTTGATGTGGTCCTTGCGTGCGCTCATCGGCATTGTATTGGTCATCAATTTCTCGGAGCTTTTGCTTCCAATCTGAGAGGCCCAACGACGCGGCCTGGCGGGCATTGGAGGGTGATTTTTTCCCGGTGACATCGCCGTCGCCATCGGCATCACCGTCACTGCCGTCACCTGAAGTTCCCGCATTCCTACCATTGTCCTCAGAGTCGGGTATGACCTCTTCCGCGGGAGCCATGCTAGAATACGATAGGGGAGGGGGGGAGGGTGCACGCTTGCGGCTCCTATAAACTGCACGGGGAGGACGAGGAGGTGTGGACTGAGCAGCGCTGATGAGAGAACTAGTGGGGTTACCACCATCATCGGGTGGACGCGCTTGACCGTGTGAGATACTATCCTCTGAGTCTGGGACGGTCTCCTCGTCCTCAACTGAATGAGAACGGCGGTAGGTGGCGAGAGGCCGTCTCGGAAGGATATCAGGTGTGGCCATGGTGGCAGAAAGGAAAGGATAGGGTGGCCCGCCAGCCGGCCTAGCCGGGCGAATGCTTGAATACGGGGGAATGCGAGTGTGTGTCTCAAGTCGCCTCAACGGTCACAAATGAGTCTGACGCGTGACAGACGCGTCCCGTAACACGCTCAGCGCTCATTTACAGTACTCCGGGCCCATGCGCAGAAATCAAATCAGTTATTTCACATATCTAGCCCCGTGGCCCTAATACACCACACACGATGCACCCAGAGCAGGTAAGGCTGCCCGTATCTGATGAGTGGCTTGACGCATTCCATTTCTGCGTCCGCGGCCATCACGCTGGTTTCCCACGTGGGTACTCATTGACCTCATCCTGCCTCAATTCGCCTTGAGCGCAGGTTCCGTTACCAGGAACATCCCATAATACTCCAACGGCACGTCCTTATCCTCCACCTACGCGACGCTTGGCCTGCCATATTGGTCGCGAATTGGTTATTTCCGTGTGCACAAGTGCCTGTGGGCACCGTACGATCGACAACTCCTGACCTTGATGACAGAAAAAATGCCCGAAATCGGTTGCATGCCGTCCATGAAGGGCCGAGATTCGGTGACGAGTTGGCTATGATTTTGATATGCTGATCTTGAGAGCTGGCATAACAAAGCACTTGCGCGATATAGATACATTGGTGCCGTTCGGGACCCATCTTTGCGTCTTGTCACGTAAATAATGTGCTCTGAGAACGGCTTCGAAGGTGACAACAGCGTCGCCGTTCGTGCCCTTTCCATCGTGTTCACCACATTGGGCAGACAGTGTCTCACTCCACGTGGGAATATAGCCGCCCATACGTGGAAAAATATCCTCCAAATATGGAATCAACTGTACAGTACATCTCAGCCACAGACATCAACTGGATTGTTTCTTTACTCGCTCTCCTCTCACATCTCCTCAAGATATCGCTAAAATGAGGTACGTTTTCAGAAATCATAGCATACTATGGTATATTGACACTTTTTTTAGCCACCGTAAGGTCTGTTTTTATAGCCAATTATATGCCTTGGGAAACCACTGAAGTGGGGCGTCGATCGTCTAGTACGAAGCGCCTCGCCATGGCTCCCTTGGCTTCCTCCCTCGGAAGCGCGCTGCTCGTCACCGAGGAAAGGTCAAGTCTTTCCCGAAGGTGCGCAGTAAACCCATCGATTGCGATGCTTTCCATGACCTTTGTTCCGTGCAAGGATGACCCCAAGAAACCCGTCCACTTGACCGCTATTATGGGTTACAAGGCTGGTATGACTCATGTTGTCCGTGATCTTGATCGCCCCGGGTCGAGTATGTCGCTCCGTGTTTTGTCGTCTTGAGTTAGTGACTGATTTTCTACAGAATTCCACAAGCGCGAAGTTGTCGAAGCGGTGTCCGTTGTCGAAACCCCCCCTCTCATCGTTGTCGGTGTTGTTGGTTACGTCGAGACTCCCCGTGGACTGCGTACTCTCACCACTGTCTGGGCATCACACTTATCAAACGAACTTAAGCGTCGGTTTTACAAGAACTGGTACAGGGCCAAGAAGAAGGCGTTCACTCGCTACGCCAAGAAGAACGCGGAAGATAACAACAAGTCACTTGAGCGCGAGCTCGAGCGCATTCGCAAATACTGTACCGTTGTCCGTGTGCTTGCGCACACCCAGATCAGCAAAACTGGCCTCGCGCAAAAGAAGGCACACCTTATGGAGATCCAGGTTAATGGTGGCTCAATTGCCGACAAGGTCGCATATGCCGAGGGTCTGTTTGAGAAGCCCGTGGAGGTGTCAGGCGTTTTCGAGCAAGATGAGGTGATTGATGTCATTGCCGTTACGAAGGGCCACGGCTTTGAGGGTGTCACACACCGTTGGGGCACGAAGAAGCTCCCACGCAAGACGCACAAGGGTCTTCGCAAGGTTGCTTGCATCGGTGCATGGCATCCTTCCAAGGTCATGTACTCAGTTGCCCGTGCTGGCCAGAGTAAGCAAAGGGATCTTAGTTTTCTTGTGAATGACAATGCTGATGAGGCTCCCAGATGGGTATCACCATCGTACGGAACTCAACAAAAAAATCTATCGCATCGGTTCCGGTGGGGATGAGGCGAATGCATCGACAGAATCAGACATTACCAAAAAGCAGATCACGCCTTTGGGTGGCTTCCCCCATTATGGTATCGTCAAGAATGACTATGTCTTGCTTAAAGGTTCCATACCTGGTACCAAGAAGCGTGTGGTCACTCTTCGCAAGTCTCTCATGGTGCACACCTCACGTCGGGATCTCGAGAAGGTGCAGCTCAAGTTTATCGACACATCATCAAAATTCGGCGTAGGTGTTATGTTTACTGTGCAGCGGGCAGATACTGACCGTCGTTGGTTTATGCGATTAGCACGGTGCCTTCCAGACTCGCGAGGAGAAGCACGCTTTCCTGGGAACGCTCAAGCAAAAACCAGAGGCTTAGTAGGAGCGTTAAATAGTTGTCGGATAAATAAAAAAATAAAAAATAAATTTTGACGAGCTCGATATGGGCGCTTGTTTATAGTTGTCCTCGACGTTGTTTGATGCTCAGAGCTCATCGTCTGAGCACAAGATATCATCGTCATATACGCTCATGGTTTTATTCCACAACAACACCCTTGGACATGGCCTCACTTTCGACGGATCAGAATCATTCGTCTCCCACGTCGCCTGCCGACATTGTCTCTCTCGTGCACCAACACATCGCCTTTCGGACCAGGCCCTGGGAGCTCGGGAAAAAGCAAAAAGAGCGGATAACTCTGAATACATCTCACAGAGAGTCTGCCTATACAATTTCTTCACCTGGTTTTGTCAAACCCCTTCGCGGTCGAAACACATCCACAGGTCTCCCGCTCAAACGTCGCCTTCGAATTCCCACCGAGACCACGGCCGACCTCGAAGCACTCGCAGACGACCTCGAGGCTTACGCGATGACCAAGACAACCTCATTCCAGGAGCCACTACCGCGCATATACCGCCGACAAAGTCTTCGCCCGCGTCTACTCGCCATCCTCGCCCACACCCAAGACGCAGCGAGCGCATGGGCTGCCTACCGCTCCCTCCTCATCCTCCCACGCAGCGCAGAAAAACCCGCACCAAAAGTCCCCTTTCCCCATCGCCATCGCCTCCTCCGTCTCCTTGCCGCCGCCCCACCACGGCCTCTGCGCCCCCGCGGCCGCTTTGCACAAGTGTTTTCCGTCGTGCGTGCTCTCCACGAAGCGGGAGGAATCGTCCAGAGGTGGGAATGGAATTTACTGCTCGATTGTGCTGGGAAGGAGGGTTGGCGTCATCCGCGCGAAGAACATTTTCGCGCCGCGCTCGCTATCCTTGCAGAGATGCGCGCTCGCGGCGGAGACGGCGACCCTGGAGGTGCGGGCGAGACCATGAGTTCGACGGGGACCGATGCGTCCAAGATCGGCAAACGTCGTAGTGATGGCAATAGTGTTGGTGCTGGCACGGCGCTCACGCCGGATATTTTCTCGTACACGATCCTGCTTGCACACGCCGTGCGTTCGCGTGCACCGATGGCCGTACGACACGCGGCGCGACTACTAGTGCGCGCGGGACTCACGCCAGGCGTGCACGCACACACGGCACTACTATGCTTTTTGCGCGACGTGGGGACCTTGCTGGCGTGCGCGATTCCCTCTTCCGTCTGCGTCGACATATGCAAGACGGAGACAATGACGTCGGTGACGACAGTGGCAGCGATGGCTCGGACTCGGGTCTCACGCAGGCATCCTTCAACGCAGTCTTATGGGCATTTGCGTATAACGGGCGACTTGATGTCTCACGGGATATGTATCGCATCGTGCGCGCGCGAGCAAACGGACGTCATGGATGTCTCGATGGTGAAGAACTGGAGGAACGGGAAGACCTGGAGGAGTTTGAGAGAACGCTCGCCGAGCGCGAGATGATCGTCATTGCGCGCGATGTGGTCCCCGATGCTGCGACGTACCACACCCTGATCCAGGCGTACGCATATCAAGGCGATCTGCGCGGGTGCCTCGAAACGCTATCCGATATGCTTTCTGCTCCTGCATCTTCACTCTACTACCCCCACCACGATGAGAAGGGGAAGGGAGAAGACAAGGGACAACGACGACGGTTCATAGCGAGCCTTGCAGCCTTCCGTGCCATCTTTCTTGGTTTTGCCCGCCACGGCGTCGCCTCCTCCTCCTCTAACCCCAGTACCATTACTCTCACCATTCATGAAGAGAATGAAGACCTGCAATGGACTCTCCCAACACTCGAAGCGCTCTTTTCACGCTTTCTTGATTTACCACATGATACGCCCCTGCGCGAACCGACGCTCTTCTGGCTCGTGAGTGCGTTTTCGCGCACGAGCGGCTACCACCACCATCACCACCACCAGGACTCGTCGTCGTCCTCTTTGTTGCTGCTTCGGAGCGTGTTTGAACGCGTCGAGGCAAGGTTTGGGTCTTCTGCTTTGAGGATTACGCAAGGAGATTCCGACGGCGACGAGAATAGTAGTCGACGTGGTGGGCGGCTCGCGCGTATTCGTGAGAGGGTGTTTTCCGATAGTAGCCTCTGAGTAGTACCCCTTGGAGATTGTCGTCATTACCTGTCGCTTGTAGCTTCATTTTCACACTTATTTCCAAGCACATACAATAGATGAAAAAAAATTGCACAAAAAATCTATTTGTTTGTTCGAGAGTAGCCCTCAGTCAAAATCCCGTATTACAATGTCAAAGAACAGTTCTGTTTCTATCCGGTGCTTGCTTTCTACCTCTTCTCCTTCCAGTTGGCTCAATTGTAAATGCCTCTGCCTCTGCCCCTGCCTTCAAGTTCGTCCTCGTCCTCGTCATCGTCGTCATTGTCAATATCGACGGGGAAGCCCCTGCTCTGTCGCCACGCCACAAACTCGTCCCAGCCGACGACGCACTTGCGACTCTGATACCTGCGCACGCGCAAGCTCCGCCTAAGATCCTCCGATATACGACCGTTCCACCCAGCCTTACGTATCGCGCTATCGATAGCGTCGATGTGTTCCCATCCCTGATCCGGAGCTACCTCGGGAAGATAAGTGGCAGTTAACGTGCGGCGCGTCACGTGGGAGGACGACGAGGACGACGAGAGGGAGGTTAGAGGGCGGGAGAGGAGGGATACTGCTGAGGAGAGTGGGGAGGGCGCGTCGGAGGCTGAGGGACTCGTCGATGGGGGCGTGAATGAGATTTGGATACCGTGGGTGCCGATTGTCCAGTCGAGATAAGAAGTCGCGTCCTCAAAGTCGGTCAGGAGCGATATCCTAGCTCCGCCCCACACGCACGCAACATACCAATACCGTCAAACATCATATATAAAAATCATAGTTAGAGAAGAGGTGATTTAGGATTTGGAGGACACGCACCCGCATTCGAGTGAAGGTAACTCGCGCAGCTCGACCCTCCGAAACCGATGATCGTGAAGCGCGCTCATGAGCGCATACTCTTCAAGACCAGCCCGAAGTGGCTGAGCATCAAAAGTGCCAATACACCCTCTCAAACGCGTGTTCCATCCACTGCCACTGCCACTACTGCTGCGGCGCGTACGAGTGTTCCACGTGACGAACAACGGACTAATCACAATCATCCATCAAAATCCAATCAACAAAAATCACAAGCCAATGGTTGGTGGTGAGAAGAAGAAGAATGGGTAGAAGGGGAGAGTGGTGGAGGGGAGACGATGACGCACTACTTGTCATCGCCGAAGAGGGGCTCGATGGGTCTCGCATGGGGCGTCAGCGCGCAGTATAGCGTATCGAAAGCATGAAAGGCGTGTTCGGGACGGCATGCTGCTTGACTGGTGCCGCTAGTGGTGCTAGTGGTGCCGGTACTGGATGTTGCATTATCATCGGTGGTGGTGAGCGTGGGCGATAACGGCGATGATGGCGACGATGTCCCATCTGTATCTTTGGACGTCCTAGTATTAGCATTCGTCGTCGCCGTCGCCTTCGCCTTCGCTTCAGTGCCGTCGCGGACCATTTCAAAGTGGTAGAGACGGAGAAAGAGAAGGTGTAGGTGTGTTAGTTGCCCAGTACGTGTGCCAAATTGCCAACCAAAGTGTGTCACAGCAGTAGTAGTTCACGTGAGTAGTCACGTTATGGGCACGTGGCTCCAAACGTAATCTCATTACAGTAATCGGATCGATCCGATTGTAATCGAAATCGACATTGACACTGTACCAAGTAACATCATTTTCTCCTTATGACACCACCGACTCCCCGACTCCACCACATGAAATCCCAAGACTATACCCCATTAGATTCTCGCTTATGCTACTAAATGATCCAATCAAAAGACCCCGCACTCCTGTCCGTCTGATAAGATCACAGATCACATCGAACCTGAAAAAAAAAGAAAGTTCTCTCTCTCCTGATTCGGATCGGGCGTACCGAAGTCCTGTCATCTCATCTCAGTATCGGGCATTGTTGAGATAAGAAATAATGTAGTGTTGTACAGTTGTCCGTGCTCCATCTGTAGATCCTACGGGCCATAGTACTCACCATCCCCTTCCAAACAGAGAGAATTAAAAAATCCCTAGTAGCAGCCTTTACGATGAGTACTCTCCACTGGCGATGATCGGAAACCCCGCTCCGGTACAGTTACCGGTGGTACGTACAGCTGTACGATAGTACCAGCTCTTCCATGCACAATCCACATGCACAGCCATACTTAGTTTATATGATTATCTTTGTCGGTAGAGTACAGTTAATATGACACTGCGACAGACCGGGGCATCCGGGATTACTTTTTCGCGCCTGCCGCGCCCTGACAGCTTCTATTGCAACCTTCGTCGCCATGGGCGCCTGCGCCCACTTCGCCGGCTGTATCCTGTCAAACCTTACAGTGCTATTTTCTATTACAATACTGCAATATGCGCTGGTACTGTATGACAAGCAGGTCATGCGGGCGATTCAGTTGCGCGCCCCGCCGAGGTTGTTGTACTCCTATCCCCTGTCTTTTTCTTGGCATTCGCACTATACAGGCTAAAAGGGAAAAGATTAAAACAAAGAGGGGGAAAGAGGGACCCCTGGAGGAGCAGAAGATAATTTTAGGAGCGGCTTTGTAGGTTACGGTGGCTTTTGCAAAACCGCCATCGACATGTATGGTAAGTAAGCCCGAAGAAGAAAAAGTATGCTGGATTGCAAGACAGATGTCAAAGTGCCGACCTCAAGGAACAAGATCGGAATGGAAAAGGAAAAAAATAGATATGAGATGACCAAGCGAGCAAGCAGACATGCCGTTCCATAAAGGGTGGAGTACTGTAACTAGATGTTATGTGCGTATGAGGAAACAGAATGTCACTAAGATATATCCGTTTGTTTTTAGTAGCCAGGAACGTGCGCGAGGAGGTAGGGTGGTGGAGTGGGAAGGAGAGAATGGGAAATCAGAATGAGAATTGTCGGACCGAGAGCTCGCCGGAAATTTGATGACGAGGAATGTGGCACGGCTGACGTGAGGGTGGAAGGCCAGGATGGGATATAGACATGAATATAGCACAGAGTGCGAGATGAGATAGGCTTGGCTGAAGGGCTAGAGCTGAGACAAAATATAGACGGAGATAGGTAGGCACACACGTAGGAGGATGGAAGAGATGAATAAAGGAATATATGGAAGTAACACAAACAAAAAGGAAGAGGAAGAGGAAATAAGAGGGAGGAGGAAAGATGCAGGTCATGAATTTGGTCAACATGGGCATGTGTGAGCAATTTGAGTGGTCATCATAAGAGATCGAGCGGTGATGATGTAACGTAGGGGTCAGGTCGCGTGCGGGGTTCGACGATAGAGAAGGTGTAGAGCATAGAATGCGGCCAAATGAGCCGCGAGGCATACAGAAGAAATCCTAGGGTACCAAGCCAACAGATGCGGATCTCATGTCATCGGATTCTTCAACGGCCGACCAAAAGACGGAGCCAGCCAGAAACCAGTCATGAGAAAGTGGGGGATGAGAGGGGGCAAGGGAGACCGAGAAGGTAAAGAGGAGGCAGAGACAAGAAGCGACCATTGGAACAAAGGTGCACTTCAAACAAATGCCGACGCTATACTTGACAGCAGCTCCGTGTTGCATGGGATTGCGCAGCCGCTTTTTCTCGTGCTTCCTCCTCGTCGGCTTGCGCTGCCCACATGGGCGGGGTGACAGAGCTAAGTATTATGCTGTCCCCTTGTTTGAGCTCGTTCTCCTGCTCGATGACGTCCTTTTTCGCAATAATTGCCAAAATCAGCGCATCGAACAATTGCGTGATCCCTACAAAACAATTAGCATACAGGTCTCCTAGTGAACAGATGACCTACCCGTATCGTCTTTGGCAGAGACCTCAAACAGCTCCATGCCCTTTTCGAGGCCCCATTCACGGTCGTCAAGTTCATCGTCCTCGTATTCGTCCGCCCCACTACCACTGTCGTGCTCCGGTGTGTCTGCCCACGGGCTGCCGCTTCTTGGCGCGACGCCAGTCTGTGCTCTTCGCAGCGCGGCTCCAGCGCGGCCTGGCGGCGTGTCCAAACTACTCGAATGGGAATCGGTAGGTGAGTGTTTGGCCGAGGGAGGAGACATGGTCAGGGGAGCGGATCGGATCGACGTGAAAGACGTAAAGCGAGGGCGGATGTAGGAGAATGCCGACGGTTGCGGTGGCGGCGGAGGGGGCGGTGGTGGCCGAGGTGGTGGGAACCACTGATGGAGGGAGAGACGTGCGAGATCTGATGACACCTGTCGAAGGTGGGAAAGGTCCGCCTTGGACCCTACGATATAAGTGATCAAGTCTGCGGGACAATTCTTCTTGAGTTCTGAGGGCCGGCAGAAGGGAATTGATTAGCTGTGATGAGAATTCTGGTAAATTAGGGACGGAGCCGCAACGGCTTACCATTGAGCCATCCCCGAACGTCTTGGAAAGAGACCTGGTTGGTGATATCGTACAACAAGAGTGCGGCGTTTGCGCCACGGTAATACATGGGTGCCTGTACATGGCGATGTACAAGAAAGGGGCGTGTGAGCGCCATGGATGAGCGTAAATTGCGATTAATCGACGCAAGTACGAACCATACTACGGAAGCGCTCCTGGCCAGCAGTGTCCCAGAGCTGGAGACGAACCTTGACGCCATTCACGGTAACCTTCTTTGCTACAAAAAAAGCACCGGTAGTAGATGTGGTGTTCTTGGGGTCGTATTTGTTTTGAGTGTATCTTTGTAAGAGGCTGGTCTTGCCCACACCTTGTTGCAAGTGACAGATGATAAGAGACATTGCATTGAAGGAAGGAGATGTAAGAGGGGCTCACCGCTATTACCCATAACCACGACTTTGGCATCGATACCGTGCTCGTACCTAGACCCCCTGTACGGATCCATGCGAGGATAGGCGGACATCGCAATGGTTCGCGTGGAAAGGAGGGGACGCGCAAGAGAAGCGCCGGGATGACGAGAGAGGAGAATAAAAGGAAGGGGGAGAGGGAGAGGGAGGGAGGGAGAGGAGAAAGAAAGGGAGATGGGGAAAGGGAAGGGAAGAGACGGAAAGACTAGCGCGACCAAGAGAGAAGAGCCGACGGCGCGGCGGGGGAAACCACAGACGCGATCGATCACGTGGAATCCCCATTTCCCCTTCCGTCTCTCTTCTTACAGATTAGCTCTTCCTCAGTTTTGTGCTACACCTTATCGCTTATCCAGTCCAGCTAGCCTCTCTCTCTTCTCCGACCGTACAATTTACTCTCCTTCCCCATCGAGGGAAAAAAATTTCATCATTAAAAGTGTGACACGTCTGAGTGGATACACAGCCTCCCTCACTCTTGTGCTGCCTGCACAGGGAACTCAAACACTACATCCTTCCCTGTCAACCGGCGATAAACGGACGAAAATGAGTCAAGCTTGTACTCCAGTGATGTAGAGTCCTTGGCGTCCAAAAACCTGGTAATAGTACAGATAATAAAACTTGGTTAGCGCCAGTTTCGTTTACCAACCCAGAGAAGACCCAATTAGGATAGTAACAATGGTATTTATTGGGAAATGGAAGGGAAGAGATCAGCGGGTACCCACACTTTCAATAGCTTCGACCCATCTTGGTTGACGCGCGTGCGCTTACCGACGATCTCCGTCGGAAACACGAGATCCTCCAGGATCTTCTCGTGCACGTTGGTCAGAGTCCGGCTACGCGGTCGCTTTTGTTTGACCCGAGACGTGCGTGTTGGCTTGCGTAGGATCCGGCGTTGCGCCACAAAAACAACATGACGGTCGGAGAATTTCTTCTCCAACTCACGAGTAAGCCTAAGGTTAATTTGTAAAACGATATTCGGTACGAGTATGCCGACTGTACCGGTCCCAGCTTTGCGGAACCAGGACGGAAGGACCAAGACAAGACGCACCTCGCCTGAACCTTATGGAAGGCCTTCAGCTGTGGGACGGGCACGAACACAACGATCGCCTTTTTCCCTCCACGCACGTCCACCTCGCGTGCTGCAGAGATTTGTAGGGGGCGCAGCTCCGACTTGAGGTCGGGGACGCTGTTCTCAAGATCAATGAGCGCTTGCGCAACGGCCGTCTCGGTTTCATCGGGTGGGGAAGTTGGCGCATTCGCCGTACGATGGATTTTGTGTTGCAACGACATGACAAGGCCCTGTTATTTTTTGCTCGATATTCAAGTGTGCCTGCGAGTGAGCCAATGTCAGTAATGCACATCCAACGGTCCTGCCTTGCATCCACCAAATTCTGCTCCTCTTCTTCATTCAAGCCCCCTCCCAAAGTGCACTCGTTCCATCCTACGTGCATAACGATGTTAAAATGGGAGAATGGTAACTCACCGGACTTGCTGCCGTCCTTGTCGTCGTCTAGCTATCCGTTGATGGCTGGGCAGAGCTTACAGAAGTTGTATGCAGCCAAATAAGACCAAATTGTCCTGGAGGATCTCGGTCCGCGCAGACCGTAGCATACAGCTGTTGTTACTCACGTACTTTTGTACTCCTCCACCCACTTGCGCTCTGCCTCGCCCTTCGGCACCACTACAAAGCTCAACCATCCATCCTTAACCTCCATCCTGTCGCCTTTTCCATCCGCGCCACTCCCACCCGCCGCTCGACACACGTCACGCAGCGTCATTTTCCGCCCCACCTTCAACAGCCTCTTCCGCCTCGTCATCGCATATACGACAAGGGACCCGTCATCCTTGTAAGGCTGTGACGAAGATATGGGGGCGTCAGGAGGGAACATAACCTCGAGATGCGCCCCGAACGTCGTATCTTCAACAAACTCCGGTATCACGTCCGACGTCGCGTGTTCCGGGTAGAGAAACAACACGGGCATGATCAGCGTTCCGCCCGTCGGGTCCTCCGGATCGAATTTCGGCGCATATGGGTTGGGGCTGCCATCCGGGTTTGGCACGTTAATCAGGTTTCGTTCCTGTTGAAGCCCACCCCATACATCCCACAACGGTATGTGATAAGTTTAAATCATACGTTGTCGAGAGAGGGAGAGAGAGAAGCGTACCGCAAATGCAACGTCCATCTTTCTCTTTTCCTCCTTTACGCACCGCGCGTGTTCCTTCCGCTCCTCCTCTTTCCGCCTCAACCCCTCATGCTTCTTCTCTGCACGTGCGCGCAACGTCTTGAATCCCGGATCATCCGCCGCTCCCTCGCCAGCATGAGTACAAACATCGAGCGCCTCGTCTACCCGTTCGAGCGCGAGGAGCGCAAGGCCCGCGCGGTAATAAGCCTTGGACGCACGAGGATTGGCCGTAATGACTGTTGCACAGTCACGCAACACCGACCCATAATTTTCTGCACACGCATTGCCTCACGAAATGAGTCAAGGTGGTGGGAAGAAGGAATGGACGCACGTAGCTCGAGATTACACGCCGCACGATTCAACAACAACGCCTCTTTGAGCTGCACATCATCTGGCTTGGCACCCACGCCCTGCGTGTAAAATCCTAGCGCCTCTCTGTAACGCTTCCCTTTGAAGTATTCGTTTCCCTGTTCTTTAAAGTTTTGCGCGATTTCTTTTTCGCGTGGATCCGTGTACGTGTGAGCGCCACCTGCGCGGGCAACGGAAGAAGGGCACAGACCGACCATCCGGCGTGCCGTCATGCACGAGGCTTTGCAACGCGCTGAGCGCGGCATTGTCCGTAGTGTCGTCCGGGAGTGAGCTCATGAAGAGCGGGTGTGACTCGAACGAGGCGAGATGTTCGTCGAATGAGGAGGTTGCGGACCTGTAGCCATGATTACTCTCGCAAATATGTCGAGAAACGACCGAGCGATGAATAAATTGGTATTGGTGATCCGAGAATGTGAGTCTTTGAGTTTAACTGGAACTGATTTCAGGTGGCAGGAGCCTGAAAATGGGCAACGTCGAGCGAAAGCGAAAGCGATGATCATATGTGATCCGCCCGATCGGGCACACGGCCCGGGTTTCCAGTTCCCCTTTTGATTAACTTGATTAACATTAACTGCAGCATACAACAGTATATACATGAGAAGTCAACGCATAGCCAATATTACTACCAAGAGCGTCCGAACCGGCCATGCGCGACCAGTGAAAGGGCCTGCCGCTGTCTCTCTCGTCATGGCATTCCACACACGAATTGTTCGATCATAGGAAATGGCACCCCATACTCATTTTTCGATTGTGACAGTAAGCAACACAACGATACCATCAGTCGCAATACCTATCGCGAGGCCCGATAAACAAAAGTGACGCGCCGGGTTAAACTACACTTACCGTGGTTGACGCCCGCGGAGCCAGGCGCAAGCAAACCAGAAATATTCTGCGCGACGGTATGATATTTGACTCCTTTGTACTTCTTCAATTTAAGGGCACTCTTCACAAGGGCATCGCTGAGCACAGAACAGCGTCGTCAATCGTTGCGAGGTACATGAAGACACCACTGTAGTTTCGCTCACCGGCCAGCGTTGTAACCATTTTTGGCGATAGTGTGGCCATTATAGACGTTCTGCAAAATGCGAACCAGTCAACAGACGAAAAGAAGGGGGGCGCGCGCCACGTTCAATATCGAACTCACCTCTTCCAGGGAGACACTATCCACACAGTCAGCACAAAAAAAAATCGAAGAAACGGTATTGTCGATTGACGTACGCAAGGAAAAGTGCATTACTACGGGCCTGGGGCCCATCCTGGTGCCACATCCTCAAATGGTTACCACCGACGAGGCTCTCCCAGCACGTGCCAACATCCGGATTCCCAAAATCATTTCGCAATTCCATGGTCTGATTCACCCAACCGTTACCGTCTCCCAAGTTGGCAGTTTGCGGTGCCCCAGATGGGCCCCAAAGCATTCTTTCCCACTGGGCTGATATCAGGATACGAAAACAAATCTAACGATATGCCTCATTAACGACTACAATCCGATTGCGTTTGCAAAGTGTACGAAGCCGCCATCTGCGAGGACCCATGGAGAGCTGAGGCCCGAAATGATAACCTACATTTTTGGATTTTGGATTCTTCAGTTTTTTTTTTCTGTCCTCGGGGAAAACAGAGAGAATACTCACGTTAAGAGGCTCTCCAAGCCCAGATCCAGAATCATGGTCGAGGAGTGAACCGCCTCCCGGTTTAGGGTCGACAAAATTGATGCCGTTAAGCGAGGCGGTCTCAGGCTCACACACGGGTTGCTTGAGCACATGTGGTGCAATTGCGGCCTGGAGGCCCAACAACGATGCGAAAGGGATATACATTAGAAGCGGTGACTTGGGACGAGTACGGGGGGAGGATCAGGATCAAGGGGGGAGTAGAAGGGGCGATATCAAAATAGGCTGATATAGCCTGTTTTCTTATCCATTTCAAGTTCCCATGCCCAAATCATTCCTCTAGCGCGGGCGGGGTCAGGGGCTGTTGTGTTAAGCGGGGAGTAGCCTGACCGCAAGGCACTAGCGACAGGTGTCAAGGCCGCGGTGACAATCGAGCCATAGTTGGGTGTACGGTACTCCATTGTTGCGAGGGGTAGAAAGAATAGCATTGGGAAGGTAGTGTACGCCCAAATATTTACGGCGGCTTCCCGAGTCCCCATGATAGAAGGAATGTGATATATCCAGTTACAATACAGCGCGGCGCACGTTCCTGTTCTTTACGGTGTGTCACTGGGCGCCATGCTGGCCATGGTCCCTAGAACCACCTGACCGTGTTCTCTCCCACGTGTCTAGACCCAGAGACATACGGCCACAGTAGAAGTAGGTGACCAGATGACGAGAGCGATGTAGTAACTTAAGAGTTAAGAGTGCCGAGCTGGTAGGGGTTATTGCGAGCGTGAGAATTTGGTAGAATGTGCATATTCGGACTTCGGAGAAGCCAAAGCAATCCAGGATGTCATCAAGACTCAGAAGGCCTTGTTTATAGAGCTTGATAGTTGCAATTTTAACATCACAACTGGTCCTACAGTTGCCTATAATAACATGCGCGTGATGGATCAACGAAGGGGCCAAACTTGTGTAATACAGAAACGGAAATTTAACAAGCAATATTTCGTTGTCAAATCTCAAAGGCCAATTCTCTTTCTATTTCATTTGGATCATTTTTTTTTTCCAATCACTGGTCATTAGTACTTATACCGCAAAGAGCTGTAACATTAGTTTGAACATTTGCAGCATACAACAGTATACATGAGAAGTCAACGCATAGCCAACATTACTAACAAGAGCGTCCAAACTGGCCATGCGCGACCAGTGAAAGGGCTGCCGCTGTCTCTCCCGTCATGGCATTTCACACACGAATTGTTCGATCATAGGAAATGGTACCCCATGCTCACTTTTCGATTGTGACAGTAAGCAACACAACGATACCATCAGTCGCAATACCTATCGCGAGGCCCGATGAACAAGGGTGATGTGGATAAAGCTCAGTTTGTCCACTCACCATGGTTGATGCCCGTGGAGCCAGGCGCAATCAAGCCAGAAATTTTCTGCGCGTCGACGTGATATTTAACTCCTCTGTACTTCTTCAATTTAAGGGCACTCTTCACAAGGGAATCGCTGAACACAGAACAGCGTCGTCAACCATTGTGAAGTACACGATGACACCAAATTTCGCTCACCGGCCACGGTTGTAACCATCTTTGGCGATAGTGTGGCCGTGAGAGACGTTCTGCAAAATGTGAACCAGTCAACTGACGAAAAGAAGGGGGCACACGCCACGTTCAATATCGGACTAACCTCCTCCTCGGAGACACTATTATCCACATGCAGTCAGCGCCCAAAAAGCAAAGAGACGCGTTGATTGACGTACGCAAGGAAAAGTGCATTGGTATGGGCGCTGGCCCCATTCTGGTGCCACATCCTCAAATGATTGCCCCCGACGAGGCTCTCCCAGCACGTGCCAATATCCGGATTCCCATAATCGTTTCGCAATTCCATGGTCTGATTCACCCAACCGTTACCATCTCCCAAGTTGGCCGTCTGCGGTGCCCCCAGATGGGCTCCAAAGCATTCTATTCCACTGGGCTGGTATCAGGTACGAGCACCAATGTAACCATATGCCTCATTAACAACTCACAATCCGATCGCATTTGCAAAGTGTACGAAGCCGCCATCTGCGAGGACCCATGGAGAGCTGAGGCCCGAAATGATAACCTACATTTTTGGATTTTTGGATTCTTCAGTCCTCGGGGAAAGCAGAGAGAATACTCACGTTAAGAGGCTCTCCAAGCCCGGATCCGGAATCATGGTCGAGGAGTGAACCGCCTCCCGGTTTAGGGTCGACGAAATTGATCCGTTAAGCGAGGCGGTCTCAGGCTCACACGCGGGTTGCTTGAGCACATGTGGTGCAATTGCAGCCTGGAGGCCCAACAACGATGCGAAAGGGATATACATTAGAAGCGGTGACTGGGGACGAGTAAGGGGGGAGGATCAGGATCAAGAATAATAGTGGGAGTCGAAGGGGGCGAGATCAAAATAGGCTGATTTGGCCTTATTTCTTATACATTTCAAGTTCCCATGCCCAAATCATTCCTCTAGCGCGTGCGGGGTCAGGGGCTGTTGTGTTAAGCGGGGAGTAGCCTGAGGCTGGACTGCAAGGCACTAGCGACGGGGGTTAAGGCGGTGACAAACGAGCCTATGGTTGGGTGCACGGTACTCCATTGTTGCGCGGGTAGAAAGAATAGCCAATGGGAAGGTAGTGTACGCCCAAATATTACGGCGGCTTCCCGAGTCCCCATGATAGAAGGAATGTGATATATCCAGTTACGGTTACAATATTGCGCGGCGCACGTTCCTGTTCTTTACGGTGTGTCACTGGGCGCCACGCTGGTCCTAGAAGTTAGAACCACCTGACCGTGTTCTCTCCCACGTGTCTAGACCCAGCTGAGACAACGGCCACAGTAGAAGTAGGTGACCAGATGACGAGAGTGATGTAGTAACTTAAGAGTGCCGAGCTGGTAGAGGCATCACTGTATATTCTGTTGCGCCACTGATTAGTTGCAGTTATGGATGCGAAGCGAGAAGGGCCAGGCAACCCACAAAAGTAAAAATGAAGGGCGTAAGCGCGCTTGTCAGACCTGTCAGGATATCATCCTCCGCTATGGTCTTGTTCTTTTCGTCCTCAGGTGTCATTGTCCTTCCATGCGAATACCGAATACCGCGTGATCATGATTGAAACTGATACGCAGGCTCGGCCCGGGTATATCGGGTCTGGTTGCTACCGGGTGCCATATACTGATCCCCCTCACCATCGCTGCGTTGTAGATCTTGTGCCTGGCAAAGTGGGCTCATGCGTTGGTGCAGAGTTCACAGCAAGCCTGTGTGTGAGCACGGGTATCCCCGAAGCTAACTATGTCCAACCATATTTCGGCAATTTCCGGTGCTGAACACTACAAATTCTCACGGGGAGCTCCGGAATTCGATTCCGGCATAACCCATCATTGCATCATCACCGGCAAAAAAATCGATGCGAGATCGACTTGAAGACTCGGAGATTAAGGTACAGTAAACAGTACTAACTGTAATCAGTGTGGCATCTGTGAAGGGTAACTGTAATTTCATTTTTTCGCTCAGGACTGACAGGACAGCATCATAGCATCAGCGCTCAGAGCGCTCAGACCGGCAGTCTGACCCAGGGCGGTTGACAACTTGCACACTAACTTACAGTACTGGCTTTCACCCAGCGCAGTATGATACCGTCCATACCAAATATATACACAAG
The DNA here is from genome assembly GCA_022496225.1 of Russula aff. rugulosa BPL654. NCBI lineage: Eukaryota > Fungi > Basidiomycota > Agaricomycetes > Russulales > Russulaceae > Russula > Russula aff. rugulosa BPL654. The sequence continues at coordinate 15,110 of WTXE01000091.1, read as the reverse complement.
ATCGTCATTAGCCAGTGCCTGGCACAGTGCTTTCATTCCAATCCACACCTGGAAAGACCTCCTACTTCCATATTGTTGGTGTCTCTCGCCGAATCACTAAGGACTGGTCTCGAAAAGACAAGTGGTCGAATCCAAAACTGGGCGACAGACGAGAACAAAAGCATCAGCGAAGCAGCACCAGTATCCTCTCAAGTCTCGGAAAACGGGAGGAAACCTACCTCTCCCCAAACAAAATCGGAAAGAGCCTAAGCTGGCATCGGGAGTACCACTTACGTCCCACCTCGCCCTTCGGCACCGTTACATAAAGCACCCTGTGGCATTGTATGCGGTGTCATAGTGAACGAGCTCATGAAGAGCTGGAGTGACTTGGACGAGGCGAGGGATCATTGAATAAAGGCAGTTGCGCGAGCATAGCCATGATCTCTATCGCATGTACATGAGAGCTCATAAGAGATAAGTTGAGCGCAAAACTAATGCCACTTCCAGCTCTAGTGAATACTGTACAGTGGTGACCCATGTTTACTGTATTCATGATATTGTGACGGTGAGGAGCACAACAACACCATCAATCGAAATACCTATCGCGAGGCCTGATTAACAAAAGTGACGTGAATAAAGCTGAATTTGATATACTCACCATGGTTGACACCTGTGGAGCCTGATGGAATCAAGCCAGTAATATTCCGCGCGACGACGTTATATTGACGCCTTGGTACTCCTTTAATTCAACTGCACTCTTTGCAAAGCTATCGCTGAACACAAAATAAAGTGTCAGTCATGTGAGGTACTGATATATTTGCGTTTCACCACCGGCCAGTATTGTAACCGTTCGGGGCGATAGTATGGCCTTGAAAGACATTCTGCAATTCGGAGCGGTCAGAAAACGTTGCAACTGAATATATTAAAACGCGTCTTACCTCTTCTGAAGAAACACTGTCCCACACAGACCGACCAGAATCAGCTTTCGAAATTTGAAAAAACGCGTTGTTTGACGTACGCGAGGAAAAGTGCATTGGTCCCTTTCTGGTGCCACAACCTCAAATGGTTACCCCCGACGAGGCTCTCCCAGCACGAGCCAATATCCGGATTTCCATAATCATTTCGCAGTTCTATGGTCTGATTCACCCAACCGTCACCGTCTCCCAAGTTCGCCGTTTGCGGCGCCCCCAGATGGGCTCCAAAGCATTCTATTCCACTGGGCTAGCATCAGGACACGACCACAATGTAACGACGACAATATTGTTCATTAACGACTCACAATCCGATTGCGTTTGCAAAGTGTACGAAACCGCCATCTGCGAGGACCCATGGAGAGCTGAGGCCAGAAATGATAACCTACAATTTTTGTTTTTTGGATTATTATTCAACTCTTTTCTGTCCTTGGGGCAAAGTAGAGAGAATACTCACGTTAAGAGGCTCTCCAAGCCCGGATCCAGAATCATGGTCGAGGAGTGAACCGCCTCCGAGTGTAGGGTCCACGAAATCTACGCCATCAATGAAGACAGCCTCCCGGCCTGGCGCAGGCTGCTTGTGCACGAGAGGTTCTAGCGCAGCCTGGAGGCCCAATAACGACGCAAAAGGGAAATACATTAGAGGCAATTGCAGCGGACGAGGACGAAGGCGGGAGGGGTCAAGATCGAGTAAGGGCAGTGATGGGGGCAAAGGGAGCGGGATCAAATCAGTGCCGAAGCATGCTTTATACTACTTTCCCTATGTTCATAATTTCATTCAAGCGCGAGCTGGGTCATGGGTTTGGCGGGGAAGCAGTCTGAGGACAGGGCGGGTAAGGGGCGACAAAGTAGCCCGGCTAGAGTTTACAGCAGAATATCAGAGCATTCTTGAAACTCATGGTTAAAGAAGACAATACGCGGTCACGTTACTGTAGCGCCGCGCACGTTTCTTGGCCTTTACTGCCCAGGACGAGCTACTAGTAGTCGCATCCGCCTGAATGCCTTCTTTTCCCACATGCACAGGACCAGAGGCAAGGCACACGTATAAACATAGCACCGTATCCAGAGCACTGAGCCTACGGGACGGTGAAAAGTACGCCATCTACTAGTAGGGCGTTTCAGAGTCATTTCGACACGGATTTAGAGGGCCGCGTATACTAAGCGCGCCACTGATCGGTTGATGCGAGGGCGAGCCAACAAGAGAGAGATGAATGGAACTGAAGGATATCGACCCGTCATCACTTCATCATGAGTCGTTCTACTGTAACTTACCACAGTAAGAGAAGATGCATGCAATAATTTCGCAGAATGATTCCGGCGTCTCGGATCCGGTTTGCTCCTGGGCCCTTTAGGCATGTACAGGTCTATGCAGTATACTCATGACTGTTACTATACACCCAGAGTTGACTTTTACCTTTTGTCTTCCGGATCAACGGGCATCTTTGTATTTTATCAACTGAAGCGCCCAATGGAACGGAACAAATGACTCAGAAACGGCGTCACCCCTGGCGTGTTACCAGTGCCTTAGTCTGGGCAAACAAACCAATCCTACAGCACAGTGTCATAAGCACTCTACGTAACAAACACCATACACTCTATCATACCCAGAAACTGTAATATATTCCCGCACTACGAAACATCCATCGCATCCGTCGCGGTGGTTTCTCCCCTCGCAGGCGCAGCAGCAAGCTCCCGTCTAATCTCAGGTGAGATCTGTGCGTGCGGGTGGGTACGCACGACGTCTCTCAGAGCGTCTTTTTGTTCTGGCGCGAGGTGCGCCGCATAGCGTTGGCAGAGTACGAGCAGGCTTTGATGCCAAAGGACAGGCAGCGTGCCTTGTGCGTGTGTATTGCTGAGCCGGATATAGTGAAACACGAGAGCGTCGAGCACCTTGTACGGTAGCGCGTGTTTCTTGTCCAGTAAGACGCGGATGAAGAGCGAGTGGGGCCTATCGCGCACATGTACGTACGTGAGTCATGTGAGGGAGCAGGAGGAAGGAAGGTGAGTTGCGTACCGGAGTAGTCCATCCCGCGAGGCGGATGAGCGCAGCTGAGGAATGCAAAAGCGGCACTTTGACTTTGGCAAGTACGGACGCGACGATCGCGGCCTCCTTGAGTGTGCACCCTCCCTAAAACGCACAGGGTAAGGTGACGATCACCACCAATATCCGAGAAAATCGAGCCATCCAGGCCACTCACGTCAAGTAATGGGAATACGATGGCCTTGAAGAACGCCGCGGGTTTGTACAGCGAGCGCTTGAGAGCCTCATACAAATGCGGGTTGAGCTTGCGTGCGTCCTTCCGCGTCGAAGGTTGTTCTAAATCCGCGCGCACGAGACCAAGGACGACGCCCTCGAGGTACACGCGGGCCTGCGGCGGCTTCATGTTCGAGATGAATATTCGCGTCGCTGCATGCGTAGCCTGGGGCGACCACTGCTCGGGCGAGGTGAGCGCGAGGATGCGCGCCCATGCTGGGAGGGAGGGGATGATTTTGAACGGTTTTGGAAGTGGGCCGGCGCGGTAGCTGCGTAGGAGTTGGCCGACTCTGTGGCATCCATGAGGGTGAAAATATTATACGTAAGCTGACCTTTGCTACTGAGCGAGGGAGATGAGGGGATGAGGGGACGTACTTTGTGTAGACTTCGACTACCTTGGGATCGAGGCCCTCGGCGGGATCGGGTGCTTCATTCTCACCAAGGGCTACAATAGAGGTGAGCAGATAGTAAGGATCACGTATAGACAAGGGTGGGAACGAGGATCACCCCGCGCGATTGGAGCAGAATGTAAGATCCAGACACGACAGCCCGCAGTTCCACCCAGAGAATGATCGGGAGGAATGCGCTGATGTTGTCAACATTCCATATGGGCGTCGGTTGGATGACGCTAGGGATGTGAAAGGATGCAGGGATGAAGACATACATCGATTAGACGCGCGAATGACAGCGGTCTGACCAGTACTGCTTTCAAGCTTGGAAAAAATGATATCTGCAAGGGTTCTACGTTCTCCAGAGTTGGATGAGTGGAGCGCGTCGAGCGCCTGGATGTCACCCTCGTCAATCTCCTGTAAGTTTTCTCTGTTTAGTCGGCCAATTCAAAGAAAATATGTGGCGAAGAAAACGCCGCACAAATTCGCGCTCCTCGTCGCCCGACAAACCCTGAAACTGTCCTTCCTCACCCTCGTCGTCATCGTCGTCGTCCAGTTGTTCTAGATCGCGAGTTCGTGGTCGTGTGAAATCATCTTCAATTATGTCTTCGTCTTCTTCTGCTTCCGGAGGATCGAGTTCGTCCTGTTGGTCGCGAGCGAGTTCAAAGATGCGTCTGGAGGTTTTTGGATCTAAAATAGTCTAAGAAATGGGGTGAGGGTAGTAAGCAATAAAGTTGACGGGGGCTCAGGGAGAGATAGAGTGACCTCCCCGCTGCCGTCCTCATCGTGCTGGGTCTTTTTTCGCCTCCCTGGTTTTGAGACGTTTCCGTACTTTGCATATAGATCGTCTGCGGCGATGTCACGAAGGAGAGGGTCGTGTCTAGATTTTTGTGAGATTTTAGTGAGCGGGGCATGAGAAGGAGATCTTACCGAAATCGAATCGAATCGGTTGGACGAACAGCTCAACTCGGAGCGGCGTATCCTCTCGGCTCTCGGGTTGTCCACTCAACATCCTCGGCCCTAATTCCCTTTGGTTCAAAAAGGCGACAGATAACAGGGGGGCGCAACTGCAACTGCCCCCCTTCTCCTCTCCTACTCCCATCTTCATCTCAACATGGCCTCTTCGTCTCCACAATCTGTCAGTCCTGCCTCTCCCATTTCTCTCCCCATCTATTAATCCAAATATTGGCGCCCTTTGCGCTTCGCTGAACACAGATTCGTACCCTCGACAAGAGCGGCCAAGAAATTACCTCTGTTGGGTTCCAGCGCTTCGGGTTTGACTGCGAGGTCGCCCTCGACGTGGTCAGATCTCTCTACCTCCGTCCACACTACGTTACGACCGCGAACGAGGAAGAGACAGAGCGCGTCGATGCCAAACAGGCCGATGACCACGCTCAATTCACAAAGGGGTATGCCGCCTACCAGTCAAAGTCGATCTACCACCCGCAGTCGCAGTCCATCTCCTACACCACCCTCAGCCGTTTCCCCCTGTCAAGCTTCTCCCCCAGTCTGGTCGTAAGCGCGTCCTCGTCACAGGTGGTGCAGGCTTCGTCGGATCCCATCTGGTCGACCGCCTTATGCTCCTCGGCCATGAGGTCTCCGTGCTCGACAACTTTTTCACCGGTTCCAAGACGAGCGTCTCCCACTGGGTCGGCCATCCCAACTTTGAATTGGTTCGACACGATGTCGTCGAACCATTCATGATCGAGTGTGACCGTGCGTTTATTTGGTTCTAGACTACTCAAACGTACCTTGTTCTGATTTTGAGTGCTGTCCGTCAGAGATTTACCACCTTGCCTGCCCGGCTTCTCCCGTGCACTACCAGTATAATGCCGTAAAAACGATCAAAACTTCATTCCAGGGTACTCTGAACATGCTCGGTCTTGCGAAGCGCACGAAAGCGCGTTTCTTGTTGACCAGCACATCAGGTGAGCAGTTCTCTTCCGCACCTTAGCTTTCCCTGTATGGGTAAGGGCGTCTTAAGCTCTTCCATCATTATCATCATTATCACCGTTGCCGTTATCCGCTGTCACTGACGCGCGCTTCTTGCAATCTAATAGAGGTATACGGCGACCCCGAGGTACATCCACAACACGAGGACTAGTATGTTTCAATCTTTCCGCCGTCTTACCAGCGCATTGGACTTTAAATTTGACTGATTGATGTCACTCCCTTTGTTTGTAGTTGGGGCCACGTCAACCCCATCGGTCCACGCGCGTGCTACGACGAGGGGAAACGCGTCGCCGAAACCCTGACATACGGTTTCCACAACCAGGATGGTGTCGACGTACGCGTGGCACGCATTTTCAACACCTACGGTCCGCGCAGTAAGTCCCCCTCGCCAATTTGATATCCCCCCGATCCTTCCCAGCGCCCCAAACCTAATTAATCATTCGCATTTACCTACTCGGTTCCGAATGCCCACAGTGAACCCGTTCGACGGCCGCGTCGTCTCCAACTTTATAGTTCAGGCCCTCCGCGGCAAAGACCTAACCGTCTACGGCGACGGAACCCAAACGCGTTCCTTCCAATATATCCATGATCTAGTCGACGGCCTGATCGCATTAATGAACTCGAGCGAGACAAGACCTGTCAACCTCGGGAACGGCGACGAGTTCACCATACTCGAATTCGCCCACCTCGTCCGCGACATCGTCGAAGACGTACAGCGCGCGGACGGTATCGCGTCACCCCGCCGCGTCAACATCATACATGAGGGTCTGCCGAAGGATGACCCACAGAAGCGCAGGCCGGATACGTCTCGTGCTAAGGCCTCGCTCGAATGGCAGCCGCGCTGGACGGTGCGTATGGGTCTTGAGGAGATGGTGCGATACTACAAGGCCAAGATGGCCGAGGGTAGCCTCTAAAGTGTTTCTTTTTTCTACTCACATACAGTACACAAAATACTCCCAACACATGGTAGCCGGTTACGGACTTTTGATTGACATTTTTGCCTACGCTGCCTTCTTTGTTCTAAATATAGAAGAGTGACTCAACTCGCTCGGTGGAAACTCTGTGTTGTACTGAAATGAATAGACATGGGTGGTATAATATGGGTTCCCGTGTGACCCGTCAGAACTATTCGATCCACGTGGTTCCCATCAAAAATGCAATTTAGGTCGTACAAACATGGATGCATATCATGGCCTGCGTAATCTCCGGAGAGGAACGAATAGATGAAGTGAAAACTGAAAAAAAAAGGGCAGGGTAAAAAAAGGTCAAAGGGGGAATCCATCCGTGCATCATAAAGGGAAGAGAAGAAGAGGTGGTCCGTCGAATCCAGTTCGGTCAGGATGATGGTGATGACGGGACGACCTTAGGACGTAAGCCCGCCACAAACTCGGCCACTGCAGACCAGTATCCAGGCTGCACGCACGTATCATCTACACAAGCGCAGTGAGCAAGAAGCGGCAACCAAACTCTTAAGAAGGCACAACTCACTATGCATCCCGTCCGGAAACTCGATGTAGGTGTTCCCTCCATCGACGACGATTTTCGGTGGCGCCTTACGATCGTCCGATCCAGATCCGGCTACAGGCATAGGTTTAGATCTAGACTTTGAAGATCCCGACCGGACGTCTTCCTTCTCTTTCTCTTTCTCCTTCTCATCTTCGTCATCGTCATCTTCTTCCTCTGCCGCCGCCTTCACCTTCGCTTTCACCGACCTCGCTGGGGGCTTCTTGTTCGCAACGTCACGTCCGCGGTTACGGATGATGCCCCAGAGCTCTTGCATTTGCGAGCGTGGCACCACTTCGTCGTGTACGCCACCAAGCATAAGTACTGGTAAGTTCGGTGGGAGTTTTGGTGCCTGTCGTGAGCGCTACGTCAGCCTGAATCTCAAATACGGGTTTCAACGTCGCAGTCGGGTTTTTACCTTGAGATACGATTCCCACTTCTGATGGCAGAGGAATGAGAATGGGCCCAGCCAGGGCATCGCAGTCGGGATGAGCCGCGGAAGGGACATGAACGTGTTCTCGATGACGAGCGCGGTGATCTGTGTGTGTGGTTGTGGCGACAGTCAGCCTCTGCGCTACATGCCTGTAGAGAGAGTAGCGAGAGGGCTCTTGCTTACGGCTTTTGGATTGCGATAGGCGAGGTCTATTGCGACTGCGCCTCCGATGGACTGACCATAGAGAATCTGCAGAAAGTACCATTAATCGAAGATTTACTCCAAGAATCGGTGAAAATAACCGCACGATTGGTGTCTTGGCAAGCTGTGGGTGGGCGTGGACGTAGTCGAGCACTGTCTGGGCGTCTACCTGTAGCCCTACGGTCCGCAGTCGCCGTTTATTAAGCGCAAGATCGACACGAGGCAGAGGTCCACGTACCCTTTTCAGAAGGGGTGCCCTCAGAGTGGCCATAACTGCACAACGGGAATATTGTGTCGGTGGCGGCAGGTCAAGCATGGCATGGAGAACTTACCCGCGATAGGAGAGCATAATAACATTGCACCGCATCTTCCCGAAGAAGATTTTGCCTAGAGGGATGCGGTGTCCGTGGTTCCCGCCATTACCATGAAACATTAGCACCGTTGGTCGCGTTGCGGCAAACTACGGTTAATCCAGTTAGCTTTCCGCGAATACCAGAGAGGGGAACCCCATGACGTACATCCTCCTTCGACTGCTCATCCCACTCAATCGGCGTCTCGTTCATGTTCAAGAGGTGCCGCTGAAGCAACAAGAACGCCCTAATTTTGACATTGTCGGGCGTCGTGAGCTCAAGGTCCGTATATGGGATCGAAAAGTCAGACGGAACGGGGACGTCTAGTCATTAAATAAGAGTGAACAATCCGTCGCACAAGCGAGGCGGGTCGCACAGGTTAGTCAAGACAGAGAGAGCTAAAGGACAGAGGGTGAACGCACTTTCCCGTGCACCGGCTGGGAACGCGCTGGGGTAGATGAGGAAGTTCTGGCCATAGTATAGCAGGCCCATTCCTGCGCGGGGATAATTCATACAAATGAATCCGAAAACGGGATAAACACTCACCCAGCGTTCCCAATCCCGCAGCTGTCGCAGCCGTCCCCTAAGACATATAACAAATAAACCGACCATGAGCGCACGATTCACGCAAAATACCGCTTGAAAAATGAACACCCCGCACAGCAGAGTAAAGTGCGTGGTACCGAAGGACAAGTAACTTAGGATCGAATTGAGAGGACGACCTGCCTTTGCAAACGTTTCCAAACTCGGAACGAGATTAGACATTACGTTTGATCCAAATACAAAATGGCCTGGAGGAGTTCACACCTCAAATGCAAGACAAGATAGAGTTGGCGTATCCAAGGACAGGTGACGTTTACCCAAAGGGAAATCTCGTCCACGACTCATGCGTACTCACGGCCCGGGATTTTCCGGGTAAGAATAATGCGATTACGACCTCGGACTGAGTCCTCAACTTGTTACTATGCATCAGACCCAACCTCAATAATTCCAATAGGTAATGATGGAAGCACCCGGGCTGCTTCGAATTGCCTGGAGTCAACCTCTTGCGAGTCGGCTGATGAGTTTGAACACGACTGCACATTACACTGTAATGAGATTACCGTACACCGTAAGTTACAATGCGATGAACAAATATTACAACGACTCCTATATCTAGGACATGATGCGCATCCCGGGATATAAAATACATCTCATAGTTATCGTCTACTACGCGTGAACTTTGTCACTGCGGGAATGGGAACGCAAAGATTGACTCCGAGTAGAAACACGCGTGGCGCTGCGTGATGACCCGAGAGATGTCCCACTGCGGGTACGTGAATGTGAATGGGTACCCTGGGACGAATCGGTATCCCTCGACGACTCAGTAGAAGGACTCGGAGGTGGCAGTCGTCCTTCACGCCGCTTCTTGAAACTCGTCTCTTCTTCGTTGCTATCCTCAGCCTTACGCTTGCGGCGACTCCTGCTCGCGGCCGAATCCGGACGAAGCACGGTCTTGTGTAGACTACCGTCGTCATCCACGTCCCACTCGGAGGACAGGTGCCTACTGATCATCTCCAATATCCATTCGGATGAACGAAGCTTCTTGGTAGCTTCTCGAACTTGGGTAGTTTGCCGAACTCGTTCGTCTTCATCTGTCGATGAGACATCAGAGTCGGAGTCTTCTGAGAGGTTAGACTCCGAGCCGACAAAGAGATAAAAGTCACGGAAAATGGCGCGCAATTCCTCGATAATCTTCCTGCAAGGAGTTTTGACGAGACTCCTAACAGTTCTCTTGCTGAGCTCCCAATCTCGAAGACATAAAAGCTTTCCTCTGCCGCCCGTGACATCGCCATTGTGATCCATTTCGCTCTGCTGGTCGAAGACATCTCGCATTTGCCCTTCGAGCCTGAGTCCTATCGAATTCCGGCATTTGACCACTTGATAGAGAAGCACCCAGAAGAACGATTCCAGATCATCAGAAACTTCATGAGGTCTAGTCGGTTGGTCAAGTAAACGTGATGTCGACATGAATCGCCATGTCCCCTGAGCGCAAGTTCATTTAGTTTGTCGTGAGTAGAAATAAAAGAGATCATACCGTGCGTGAATGTTGCCTCGGCTTCTCGTCACCCTCCTTTATCTCCTTTGAGAGATCCCAATCGATCAACATCCCTGAACCATCATCGGTGATCAGGATGTTTCCAGCGCTGATATCTCGATGTAATACACGAGCTTTCTCGTATGCCGCAGTGTGAGCTGTCGCGAACCGTCAGCCAATAAAAGCGTCAAAAGCAAACGACTCCGTACCAACAATAGCATCCCGAATTGCCTCGCATAATTGCCGTGTGGACTTGAATGTATCGAGTGGCTGCCCGAGCGTCTCTAACACTAGTCGGTAATGCACATACGGTTCGACGCACGGCCGACCGGGACACCATTCAACACGACCGGACCCTTTCAAATAGTCTTGCGTCTTCGTCCTTTGCACAGCAAGCGGGAATGTGCCTGCATGGTCCGGTGATAAAGGCACATCGCCCGCTGGACCCAACGCAGGTATGCTTGGCACCTTCGCGTCGTGCAGCTTTCGATACACGTCACCCTCCCTTTGGATTCTTGGAAGGTCCGCACGCCAAAAGTCTTTCAGATATACCAATTTCGACGTTGCGACGTCATAAGCGATGTACCCAGACGTGCACCGACCGAAAAGTTCGTTGGTGTTCCATATCGCACCGGGTGTGATGTAAGACCTGGGTTTCCCATCGGTAGCGCGGTCATCGTGAACTAGAAATCTGTAAAGGTTGCCAATCTCTAGCTTTTCGCCCTTCTTCCAGCCTTCATACGTCCTCAGCTTCGAGAGCGCTGCCTTGGCCTCTTCATCGTCATTCATAACCGGTGTGACGGTGGTATCATAACCGCGATCGACTGGCGAGAGGAAGTTGAGCCTCCAGAAGAACTCGTAAAATATGTCGGGTTGCGTCCTCCACTGAAATGCCTCGGTGTATACCACACCGCTACGGTCCCACCGAAGTAATCGACACTTTTCACCGAAGAGGAAGATACCAAAGGAAAAGACGCGAAATTGAGAATGTTGGAGGGCGGCGGCATAAGTGATCATTTGTCCACAGGTGTTATAAGCCGAATGCGTCCACCGAACGTGACTTATCAAGTCACCGTCGATCTCATCGTATCCCTTCAGCTCCGTAAGCGTGTAAAATATATCGTCGTTATTTTCGTTCTTGTTCTCAATCCACAAGTCGACGGCCTTGAAGTCCAGGTCCCGCTCGCTACCATAGTTGTCGGGGAGTTTCCAATAAATAGAGATGTCGGGTTTCTGCTTCTTTTTCGAACGATCTTGACTAGCAGTGGAATTTTTAAAAGTGAGTTCTGGAAAAAGACCAGATGCTTCCATTGCGCCGATCTATAGTGCTCATGAGCGTCGATACCACTTGGGGCGTGGTGACTTACAAACACTGGCATTCCCTCTTTCTGTGAAAGAGACGCGTCAGAAAAGCTGATTTCATTAGCCGGTCGCTTTTCGGCCGCTTCTGGGACGAATTCAGATAGAAATTCGTCCACAGGCATGGGTCCGACGAATTTTTCAGATGCCTCGCAAAGCATCTCCTTATAAAGTGTGAACGCCATTGGTAGAGGCCTGGATGAAATATGGATGGGCTTGACTTCCGAGACGATCGCGCTTCAGAGAGATCGGTTTAGACAAAAAAACTCCAGTCAGAAGCGTCCTGAGAGTGGGGTAGCGGCGTGCAAGGATTCGACGTGTTATCAAGGTGAGAGGGAAAAGCAGGGAAGATTGAAATCACCACCACAGTTAGGTTTAAATAGGTGGTCCCCCTCCTTCCACATCAATCCGATAGTATAATGGTAGGGTTGTATTGTGGCAGTGTGGTTATCCACGATGAGTTTGTTGCATGCACCTCAATTGTTCCGAGTCATTTGCCCAACGGCGCCCACGGGCAGTCGGTGGACGCGAACGACACGCGAATGGTCACGTGGTTTAGCCTCCGTTATATCCCGAGAGTCCGAGAAGACCCACGGTCATAATACTCTGATATATACCGATTCGCAAGCCAGGCCGCCGCCCCCTTACATTAAAATTCCTGATTTCTAGTTATTAAGAGCGATCTCGGATAGAACAAATGTCGAGCCACACCACTGGATTCGCGGCGGCTTTGCGTGGCGCATAGGCCGGCCAATGACCAAATGATAGAGAAGACAATGCCATGTATGCCACATGTGCTGTGCGTTGCCTACAGGTACAAATGGGTGCCATGCTTCTACCAGGAACATCCCGTGTTGGTTGAATTCCACGACGTGCTCGCTGAACATTGAGCCTTTCAAGTTGAATGCTCCACACAAGTTACGCCACTACCTCCGACCTACTCCTCCGAGGCGTTCATAAGTACACGACTGTACATTAGATGAGATGATATATTGGACACCTTACAGTAAGTTACAACGCGACGAACAATATTACAATGATTTCTATATCTAGGACATAATTCGCGTAATACCGAAGATCAACACAGTACTGGGTACATACAATAGTATAGTTATTTACCCCCGGACATGGCCTTGCTACCGTGGAGATTGGAACGCAAAGATTGACTCCGAGTCATAACACGCGTCGCGCTGTGTGAAGATGACCCGAGAAGTGTCCCACTGCGAGAATGGAAAGAATGAGTACCTGGACCAAAAGTATCCTCGACGGCGCAGTGGAACGCAGTGGCAGCCGTCCTTACACCGCTGGGCAAGTCATCTTTTCCTCGTTGCTGTCCTAGCCTTACGCTTGCGACGATCCTGCTCCTGCCGAATCCGGACGAAGCACAGTCTTGTGTAGACTACGTCTCATCCACGCCCATTGGAGACAGGTGTCCATTATCATCTCCAATCCATTCGGACGAACTAAGGTTCTGGTAGCTTCCTAACTCGGGATCTCGCTTCCGTTTGGATTCATAGACCGTCGAGCTTCGAATACGAGTCTCGTGGCCGGGATATGAGGTAAAGTCATGGAAAAGAGTGCGCAAGTCCTCATAATATCTCCACGGGGTCTTGACGAGTTATAACAACTGACGAGTTGAGCTCCCCGTCTCGAAGACAGAAAAGCTTTCCTTTGCCGCCCGTGACAATGCCATTGTGATCCATTTCGGTTGCTGATCGAAGACATTTCATGTTTCAAGGCCCCCTTAATATTGCGGCATTTGACCACAAGGTAAAGAAGAACCCAGAAAAATGATTCCAGGTCATCTGAAACTTGATGGGTCTAGTCGAGGGTCAGTAAACGTGATATCGATATGAACTGCCATGTACCCTGCACCCAAATTCCATTAGCTAATGGTTGCTGGTGTACCGAAAGGAAGGAAATCGTACCGTGCGGAATATTGCCTCGGCGTCTCATCACCACTCTCTATCTCCTTTGAGAGATCCCAATCGATCAACATCCTGAACCATATCGGTAATCAGAATGTTTGCAGCGCTGATGTCCCGATGTAATATACGAGCTCTCTCGTACGCCGCAGTGTGAGCTGTCGCGAACCGTCAGTCAATAAACCCCTAAAAAGAAAAACGACACTCCTCACCGACAATGGCATCCCGAATCGCTCGCACAATTGTCGTGTCGACTTGAATGTATTGAGTGGCTGCCCGAGCGTCTCTAACACTAGTCGGTAATGCACATACGGTTCGACGCACGGCCGACCGGGACACCATTCACCACGACCTCCAGGTCCTTTCAGGTAGTCTTGTGTCTTCGTCCTTTGCACAGCAAGCGGGAATGTGCCTGCATGGTCCGCTGATAAAGGCACATCGCCCGCTGGACCCAACGCAGGTATGTTAGGCACATTCGCGTCGTGCAGCTTTCGATACACGTCCCCCTCCCTTTGGATTCTTGGAAGGTCCGTACGCCAAAAGTCTTTCAGATACACCAACTTCGACGTTACGACGTCATAGGCGATGTACCCAAACGTACATCGACCGAAAAGGGCGTTGGTGTCCCATATCGCACCGGGTGTGATGTAAGACCTGAGTTTCCCGTCGGCAGCGCGGTCATTGTGAACCAGAAATCTGTAAAGGTTGCCAATCTCTAGCTTCTCGCCCTTCTCCCAGCCTTCATAGGTCCTCAGCTTGGAAAGCGCTGCCTTGGCCTCATCATCGTCATCCATAACACGTGTGACGGTGGTATCATAACCGCGATCGACTGGCGAGAGAAAGTTGAGCCTCCAGAAGAACTCGCAAAGCGTGTCGGGTTGCGTCTTCCACTGGAATGCCTCGGTGTATACCACACCGCTACGGTCCCACCGAAGTAGTCGACCCTTTTCACCAAAAAGGACGACGCCAAAGGAAAAGACGCGAAATTGAGAATGATGGAGGGCGGTGGCATAAGCGATCAATTGTCCACAGATTTTGTAAGCGGAATTCGTCCACCGAATGTGACTTTCCAAGTCACCATCCTTCTCCTCGTCTTTCTTCAGCTCCGTAAGTGTGCGGAATATGTCGCCATTTTTGTTCTTGTTCTCGATCCACAAGTCGACGGCCTTGAAGTCCAGACCCGGCTCGCTGTCATGCTTGTCGCCAGAGGGTTCCAATAAATGGAGATGTCTGGTTTCTGCTTCTTTTTTGAACGATCTCGACTGGCGGTGGTATTGACAAAATTGAGCTTTGGACAGAAACCAGATGCTTCCATTACATCGATCTATATTATTCGTAAGCGTCGATAACGCTTGGGATGCGGTGACATACAAACGCCTTTTCCTTCCCTGAAATAGACGAGTGAGAAAACTTGATATTTTGGATGGTCGTTTTTTGGTTGTCGTCTGGGATAAACCTGATAAAAATTCGTTCACGGGCATGGGCCCCACGAATTTGTCGCATGCCTCGCGAGTCATCTCCATATAAAGAGTAGACGCCTTTGGTAGAGGCCCCGACGAATGGGCTTGACTTCCGAGACGATCGTGTTTCAGAGGGGTCGGTTTAGACGAGAACCTCCCGTCAGAAGTATTCCGAGAGCGGGGCGGCGTGCTGGGATTCGACATGTTATCGCGGTGAGAGGGAAAGCGTAGGGAAGATTGAACGGGGAAATTACCA